>PVHX01000948.1:0-240318 GCA_004024805.1 Geosciurus inauris
AACAAGACTCCTATAGCGCAAGAAGTAAAATCAAGAATCAATAAATGAGATGGACTCAAACTAAAAAGCTTCTTCTCAGCAAAAGAAACAATCAATGAAGTGAACAGAGAATCGACATTCTGAGAACGAATCTTTGCTACACACACATCTGATAGAGCACTAATCTCCAGGATATATAAAGAACTCAAAAAACTTAACACCAAAAATCAAACAACCCAATCAATAAATGGGCTAAGGAGCTGAACAGACCCTTCTCGAAGAAGGTATACAATCAATCAACAGACATAAGAAAACATGTTCAATATTTCTAGCAATTAGAGAAATGGAAATCAAAACTACTCTAAGATTTTATCTCACACCAGTCAGAATGACAGTTATCAAGAATACAAACAACAATAAATGTTGGTGAGGATGTAGGGGAAAAGGCACGCTCATACATTGCTGGTGGGACTGCAAATTGATACAACCAATATGGAAAGCAGTATGGAGATTCCTTAGAAAACTTAGAATGGAACCACCATTTGACCCAGCTAACCCACTCCTCAGTCTATACCAAAGGACTTAAAAACAGCATACTACAGTGACGCAGCCACTTCAATGAACCAACCTAGATGCCCTTCAATAGATGAGTGAATAAAGAAACTGTGGTATATATACACAATGGAATATTGCTCAGCAATAAGAGAGAATAAAATTATGGCATTTTCAGGTAAATGGATGGAGTTGGAGAATATCATGCTAAGCGAAGTAAGCCAATCTCAGAAAACCAAATGCCAAAAGTTCTGTCTGATAAGTGGATGCTGATCCATAATGGGGGAGAGGACATGGAAAGAATCGAGGAACTTTGGTCAAAGGGGAGGGAGGGGGGAGGGGGCATGGGAACAGTAAAGATGGTGGAATGAGATGGACATCACAGCCCTAGCTTCATATGACTGCGTATATGATGTGATTCTATATCACGTACAACCAGAGAAATGAAAAGTTGTGCTCTATCTGTGTACAATGAATCAAAATACATTCTGCTATCATGTATACCTAAGTAGAATTTTTTTAAAAAGACTATTGTGTTTTTTCCCCATATCAACCAATATTCTTACACCAACTTGTGTCCAACAGTTCAATTCAAACTGCCCAGAGTCAGAGAAACCCCACAGGACAAAGGTTCAAGTCACAAGTTTGCCATTGCCTCAGACACCAGACACGAAAGGGATACCCAGGGTCCCCACACCTCAAACTCAGGAGTTCCCACAGTGCCCCCAAAACTTTGAGTTTGGCTTTTGTCAGAACAACTTGGAAAGTCAGTATACTTACTGATCATGTGTTTATAACAAATGACATGACTCAGGGACAGTCAAACGGAGGAAACAGTAGGCCCGGGACCGTGGCAGGTGGGGTGGCACATGGCTGCCCTCTCAGGCTACACCGATGTGCCCACCAGCTTAGAAGATCTTGGGATCTGCAGGTCTTTGGGTCCTTGCTCCAGGGCTTCTGGAACCCAGTCTGCAGCACGGTGCCCTTCCCTGGAGGTCAGGGGTGAGGCCAGAAGTTCCCAGCGTCTTATCGGGAGTTTGGTCTTCTGGGTGACCAGCACTGTCCTGAAGCACTCCAGGGGCTCTGCCCCAAGTCACCTTGCTAGAACACGTACGGTGTGGCAGAAAGGGCTTTTCATGAGTATCAAAAGATTGGCATCACCCAGGCAGTCCCAGCATTTCAGTAGCTCTGTGCCAGGAACTGGGGACGAAGACCCAGCCTAGCTGCTGTTGTTACTCAGCTGTCAATGCTTGAAGCCAACGTTTTCACTTTGTCACTTCTCAGCGACTCCCATGTCCCTCTGCCACTTTAATCCACAGACTGTGGTGAAGGTATTTCCTCTGCCCTTCCTACCTGCCTCTCAGGGCATCAGGAGCAGCTAGCCCTCCTCTTTCTTGGGCACTTCTGTTCTTTGAAGTTCAGAGTACACCGTCTCCTTGCTCTCCCTTTATGGTTCCAACTTCTCCTTCTGAGTATCCCTCGAGGCATATTAATGAGGGAAGAAGCAAGAAGTTACAAGTGTTTAAAATGAGAAATTGATGTTCAGAGATTTGTATTCTCCCCGGGACAAATGCATTCATATTGCCACCAATGGCCATTTTTGTTATACCCAGGGAAGGAAATGTTTGTATTACTACTTTTTTTTTTTTTTTTTACAATTTAACTCCTATCTCTATAGAGCAGTAAAATAATCTAATCAAAATAACCGAAATGTGTAATCACTCACCCAGGACTTCTGCAGGAATGACTCCCAGCAATTCACGAAAAGACAGTGAGTTATTTTTTCCCATTTCTAGACAGTTTCTCCACTCATTAATATCTAGACATTAATTTCTAAAGATATTCTTGATCACAAAGACCACAGTCCCGTGCTGTTCGCCCTGGTTGTCTCCCCGGTGCAACAGAATTTAAACAAACCTTGCAGGCTTCCTCCAGTTGATCATGTAGTTCTGAACTGGTACATTATTAAGCTCCTAGGAGGACCAGAAAACAATCCATGACCAGGACTTTTCACCAAGAATCATGGATTTCTTTTTTAAACCTTTATTTTATTCATTTATTTATATGTGGTGCTGAGAATCCAACCCAGTGCCTCACACATGCGAGGTGAGTGCTCTACACAGCTCCAGTCCCCTGGGCTAGACTTTGTCAAACCTCTGGTACCTGCTATGCTAAGACCAAGAGACTAAATTTAAGAAATTGTGCACCGGGTTTCGCCTGTATGTCTTGCATGTGGATGAATTCCTCAAACTGCTAAGGTGCAGGATTGTAGGAAGTAACTCTTGCAGGCCAGGTACCTGGGTGCTTTTCCAGGGAAGAGCAGGGCTGTACGTGTAAGGTTAAACCTGGCCTCTAACAGTGGGCTTATCACACCTGATATAATCCTTTGCAAATCTGACTCTGAGTAAGGTCTTGTGTACACAAATTGCCCAATGATACTAGACTGAAAAGGAAGACATATATTTAGAGAGCTTATATGAATAGCTGCACAGCATTTTCATAAATAATTAAGAGACTTAGAAAAGGTTTCTATTTTGGGGAATCAGCATCAGACACTGTCTCTTTTGAGAGTCAGTGCATCACTATATTGCTCAGTCTGGTCCCCAACTCTTGTCCTCAAAACTTCCCCCTGAGTGGCTGGAATGACAGGTATTTGCCACAACATCTGGCTAGAGAGACTTTAAGAGAAAAAATATTTTGTTTAATTTTCAGAAATAGAGTTTATAAAATTAAGCCTTTGTTTCCAATGAAGGGCTTCATGCATCTTTTAGGACATAGAACTACATTAAAAATATCCCCCCAAATCTGCATTTCTTTCATCATTTGTCACCTGTGTGATTGGTTTTCATCTTCAGGATACTGTCACGGGAGGTCTGCTTTTGGGTCATCCAGTGTCCTGGAAATCCTGACCCAGGGTACTGCTACCATCTGACTTGGTTAAGTAGTGTCAGCTCAGAGGCTTGTTCAAAGAGGCCATTCTGCAAGTGCCTGCATTTAAGTCACTGGTGGAGACTTTTCCATAAGGCTGAGACATTTCCATTTCCCTGATTTATTGTAGACAGAAACTCTGGTGTGAAGCTGTGTGAGAGTCTTCAAATAAGCCTCAGCATAAAGAGCAGCCTCCCATAGATGACAAAGTCTGAGTGACTGTGGGCAACCTTCATAACCCATAATATTAGTATGGAAAAGACGAGAATTCTCCATGAGAATTTTCTGTGTTGACTTTAATATATCTTTGATTATCAAAAACAATAAAATATTTTATAGCTGTTGAAAGAGCTAAGATTATTTACCTTCTAAGTTTACTTTAAAATATTTTAATGTCATTTTGATTAATTAGTCAACCAATCATTGTTTTTCAGGTACTCATGATCTTATCTAAAACAAATATCCAAATCTCCTCTGACAATTCTTTGGATTTTGACTTTTAAAGATGGTATCCTAAATTAAGAAAAATAAATGAAATGTTTGCATATCTTTTATACCTAAAATGACTTTTCAGAGATTTCATAAGATTTGTTCTTTTGTCTGCTAGAAAGAGTAATGTTAGAAATAATTGGGTTTTTCGATGTGCCCACTGTTTCTTAACCTACCTGGACACTTGAGTAAGGGTTACATAGCCAGAGTTGCTAAACCAGAAGAGACATTCAGTCATTGCAGAAGTTTGAATAGGAAAATATTATTGTATTAGTCTGCTTGGCTGCCATGTCAACATACCAGACTGGGTGGATTAAGCAGTGGAAACTTATTTTCCCACAGTTTGGGAGCTAGAGGTCCAAGATCAAGGGCTGGCAGAGCTGTTCTCTGGTGAGGCTCCTCTCCTGGACCCTCGGCCCCCTCTGACTGTGCCCTGCCATTGTTTTGTGCTAGGGAGCACTCCTGGTGCCGCTTGCTCTATTCCTCAGGATCCAGTCACACTGGATTACAGCTCCCATGTCACAATCCCATCTGAACTCGCTGGCCTCCTTAAAGACTCTATCTCCAAATACACAGTAGCTATTTGGGTGGCATAGCATTCAACTCTTCTGTAAGACTTTAGGAATGTTTGCTTGGTGCTAAGAATACTTTGTGGACATGTAGAGCATCAGCAAATAGGCCATCATCCCATAAACTGCATAACTACTGAAATATTTTTATTAATATGGACCAGAGGCTGAATCATGTACACTGAAATTCCTATGATGAAGTCTCAGCCACTGCTCTGTGGGTAAAACCTCAAACTCCACGATTGCCATTGTTCTGAGGATAGAGACCCAAACCTCCTGGTTCCCTATTGCTTTAAGGATTGAAACCAAATCCCATGATTCCTCGTTGTTCTGAAGGCAGAGACCCAAGCCTTGTGTGTGGTCAACAAGCCTTTCTTGTTCTACTGATATTTGGTTTCTTCTCTGCAGCACTTTCATTAGCCAAGATCCCCCTCACTTCAAGCAATGCTAATTTCTCTTAGCTTCATTCCACCATGGGATCTTAGTGGATCTTAGAAATGCTATTTTTTCCCTTGGAATCTTTGTCCTCTAAATTTCCCAAATTGCTGCTTGGCTCACACCTTCACTCATCTAAGTTCACCTCATTTCTTACTCATTGAGGCTCTTTGCCTTGACTACCAAGGCAAGGCCCAGTTACCTGCCTTTCCCATAGTACTTAAGAACCATTGTAATCTTAACTGGATTTTTGTGATTGAAGGTTTTCCCTACCACTGCACAGTACATTTCATGGCGGGGGTAGGGGGGCACTGTGTCTAATTCTACTTATTCTATTCCCAGTGCATACTGTGAATCTGGCATATTTAAGTTATAGTTATATATTTTTTGTATCAATGAATGAATAATTTGCTGCTCTATATTTCAAAGTATGATTATATCTTCAACTATAAGAGGTAATATATTTGCTTCCAGATTTGATGTCTATCTGTTATGATGTGATCTGACTCTGATAAGAATGCATTACACAATAAGAGGCGTAAGATCTCCCATCACAGGAAGGCAGAGGTAGAAAGGTTACTGTGGTTTTGCCTTAGAAGCAGATGGAATCACACAAAAAAAGTCCCTTTCTTATTATCAGAGCATAACCTATATATTTATAGATTACTGAAATATCTTTTTTTTAAGATTTTTAAAAATATTTTGTTTAATTGTAGATGAACACAATATCTTTATTTATTTTATGTGGTGCTGAGGATCAAACCCAGTGCCTCACGTATGTGAGGCAAGCGCTCAACCGCTGAGCCATAGCCCCAGCTCCAGATTACTGAAATATCTTTAAACTTAACTGCTAAATAAGAAAATAGAAGCTGGGCGTGGTGGTGCAAGCCTGTAATCCCAGCACTTAGGGAGGCTGAGACAGGAGAATCACGAGTTCAAAGCCAGCCTCAGCAACGGTGAGGCACTAAGCAGCTCAGTGAGACCCTGTCTCTACATAAAACACAAAATAGGGCTGGGGATGTAGCTCAGTGGTTGAGTGCCCCTGAGTTCAATCTCCAGTACCAAAAAAAAAAAAAAGAAAATAGAGATGAGAATGTTGGCTTTCCAAAAATTTAGAGAGTTACTAAACTAATAACATTGGAATAATTCTAAGTACTGTTCCAGCACCTCAGTACTACCTACTGCTAGAATTTCCTTCTGTATATTGAATATTATTCATGTGGACCCACGGGTACTTAGTATTTAAGACCACACTCATGTCTACACCAGTTGTTGCACTAGTTAGGATTAGGTCTGACTGGTTCACCGGCCAGTACAGAAAATGTTACCTTGGTGGCTTGAACACAGGTTTATCTTTGAAAACAGGAAGTTGAGGGCTAGGCAATGGGGGAGAAGCACAGCAAGACCCTTCGTAACTTACTGCAGTGAGTTGGTGCCTTCGGGAGGGAGACCCAAGGAAAAGAGGGAGGGACATCAGAGTACTTTGGCTCACAGGGACTGCCTGGGAGCAGCCATTCCTAGCAGCACCAGGGAGCCAGGTGGAGGTTCCAGCCCTGAGTCTCTGGAATGGACGTCCAGGTGGCAGCAAGAGAAGGGCATGAAAGGTGGTGGCCCTTCTCCTGTCCTGAGTAAAGGTGGCTGAGGGCGATGGCCACGGCAGCCCCTCTGAAGGTGTGTGTACTTGCCTCTTCAATCCTGTGCCAAGCCGGAAGTTACCTTTGCCCTCATGGTTACTCAGACACAATTCCAAATAACCATGTGCCAAGTTTTGCAAAATGAGCTTTAGTTCCTTTTCATACAGTGTCAGACTTTCGGAATGATTGAGAGACACACTTGAGGACAAATGCCAATGAGAGCTGAGGTGCAGTCGACATTCTCAAGAAAGAGAAATACCTCTCATACTTGAGTGGCGTGTGCAATTCTTCATTTATTTTTTTGACTTCTGAAACAGTGATTTGAAAAGAGAGAGAAAAATATTTTCTTTTCTTAAGGCTGCCAAGAATAAAGCCTTTTCTCATTTGTTAAAATAAAGAGAGGTAATAAGCTAAAATAAGAATACATTGACCTTATTCCTGAACCCATGTGAATGTAGAAAACCCACTTCTTTTAAAGTGAAGCTAAGTTCAGTTATTTTTGCAGTCACCACTTTTTTGTAGACTCTAGTTATCTTGCAGGTTGTGTCGACAATAGAACTTACTAGTTGCAAGAAGAACTCTTGAAACTTTCACTGACTGCATAGGCATCTCTCATGTTTCCCAGTATTTTTGCAAAGGAATTTCTTTATGGCTTTAAAGCCACTCAGAGAGGTTGATCTTTTCATTCTGTTGGTTATATATATGGTTTTATTAAGATCACTGTACACCAATTTTCATACAAAAGTTTGGACCTAACAGCAATTTAGTAACTACAATGTTGGAAGAACTAGGGCTTTGCATTCCCTTACCCACTTATCTTCCCACAAGATTATTATCTCTATTATTTTCTTTTTTTGTCTAAGCATAATGTGAAGAGCAGACTCTATAAATCTCAGAATAATTAAGAAAATAAAATCCAAGATATTTCTTGTAAAATTGAATTATCATGCTTGATTCAATGGGTTATTACTAAGAAACCAAAATTATTCGGTCAATGTGGATATCTGTATGTGCCTGATTATTTCTTATAAACTCTAATTGGACATTTATAGCTGTTTGATATCAGTAGAATAATGAGAAAATTACAAAAATTATTGCCTTTTTTGTTCCTTTGCTTAATAATATTTTCTTCTACAGTTATACTACTTTCTGGATTTTAATTGTTATTCTTAATGAAAAATAAGCATTTGATTTTAGAATAGCTTTACATTTACAGAAAAATCACAAAGAGCACACAGAGAGCTCTCATGTACTCCATTGAGACTCTCCCACTGTTAATGTTTTATGTTGGCATGTTACAATTAAAGGAGAAGTATTGATGTATTACTTTCAATAAAAATCAACATTTCACTCAGACTTCCTTACTTATTACCCTATCTTCTTGGTTTTTCCATTCCATGACTCCATGCAGGATACCACAGGACTTTCACTCATCTCTTTAGGCTAAAGAGTTGCTTAGACTTTTCTTATTTTGATGACTCAGATAGTTTTGCGGAGCTCTGGCCTTGGGATCTTGAGGTATTTTGAAGAATGTCTCTTTCCATGACTTTTGTGA
Source organism: Geosciurus inauris (assembly GCA_004024805.1). NCBI lineage: Eukaryota > Metazoa > Chordata > Mammalia > Rodentia > Sciuridae > Geosciurus > Geosciurus inauris. The sequence goes on from PVHX01000948.1 coordinate 8,142, forward strand.
TTTTTTTTTTTCTCCAGTTAGACTGGGTGTAGGGCTTCTGGAGGGGAAGATCCCAGAGGCAAAGCATCACTGTCACTCTCTTTCAAGGGCTCAGGCTATCTGCTGACTTGCTACAACTGATGTTAGCACTGAGCACCATATCAGGGCAAATTTGTCAGTATTCTTCACTTTGAAGTTAACTGTCCCTCCCATTTCCACATTATTCTCTTTGGAGGATGTCACTGAGCACCCCACACTTACTGAGTGGAGAGCCAAGTCTCACATCCCTGAGAGCAAATGGCAATATGAATGACTTTGAATTTGTCTGAGTGAGAGACTTGACTATTCTCCCCAGTTTGTTTATTATTTATTCACTCATTCATTTATATCAACATGGGTTCATGGACACTTATTTTGTGTTTTGTGTTATAATCCAATCCTCCCTTCTTTTGGCTCAAATTGTTTCAGATTTGGACACTTGGCACTTTCATAGGCTCTTGTGTATTTTTGACATTATTGTGACTTTGTCTAGCCTTTTCTTGCTTTCTGACACTTCAAGATGTTCCAAGCTCATCTTGTGTATTATGTAATGTAGCCATAGAATTAGCCATTTCCCCAGGGTTTTGACAAATGGTAGTGCCATTTATCCACATTGCGATATGGTTCAAAATACTCCTATGGCACCCAAAGCCTTACCTATTCTGTCTTCCCATCTCCACAAAAGCCCTGGAAAACACTGTTTTCTAAACACTGTTTCTAAACCATTGCCATTCCAGAATAACATAGAAACAGACTCAAAACATTCAGCTTTCACAGACTGGATTTTTTTCACTTATCAATATACATTTAAGATCTATCCATATTTTTCAGTGTGTTTAATCAGTGAATAATATTCCATTTCATGGATGAACCAGAATTAATGTTTTCTATTCACCCATTGAAGGACATCTTGGGTGATTCCAGTTTGAGACAGTTATGAATACAAAAACTGCTATAAAAGCAAGCATTCAGTTTTTTGTGTTTATGTACATTTTCATGAGTTTTATTAAATACCTAGTAGCATAGTAGTACAATTGATTGCTGGATTGTGTGATAAAACTACATTTTACTTTGTAAGAAACTGTCAAGTTGTCCTTCCAAAAGTTGTACCATTTTGAATTCTGGTCAGAAAAGAATGAGGAATCTTACTGCTCCACACCCTGACCCATGATTAGTATCTTCAGGGCTTTCTGGGAGGAGCATGAAGGGAGATAGGATTGGTCACTTGATTGTGTGAATTTTCATTTCCCAGTGACAAATAATGTCGGATTTTAAAAAATATGCTTATTTATAATCTAAGTTCTTTGGTGAGGTACCTGTTCAGATATTTTACCCATTTTTAAAATAATGTTGTTTGTTTTTAAAAACTCTTTGTAAATTTTATATACTGGTAATGTGTTAGATGTGTTTTGTAAATATTTTTTCCATCTGTGCCATTTTTTTTATTCTAACATTTTCTTTAATAGAGCATAGCTTTTAATTTTAATAAGGCCTAACATGTTTGTCTTTCCATCTTTTGGGATATTGGTGTGGTATTTCAAAACTCATCACCAAACCACGGTCATATAGATCGTTCTCTTGGTTTGGACCAGAGTTTTACGGTTTTCATTTCACCTATGTTTGTGATTCATGTTGATTCAATTTTTGTGTAAGGTATACGATCTTCATCTAAGTTTATTATTATTATTATGATTATTTGCAAATAGACATCCGATTAATCCAGTATCATTCGTTAAAAAGACTAACCTATCTTCTCTGGGTTCTTTTGGCCTTGTCACAGATCCACTCCTTGTATTGGAATATACTGTTCTCTTAGTTGTTCATTATGTTTCATTGATCCAAGGGCTTATTTTTTGGTTAGTGACATGCTGCCTTGAATAGAGTAACTTCATAGTAAACACTGAAATCAGCTAATGTGAGTGCCTGGGCTTCCTCCTCCTCCTCCTTTTTTTTCAGCGCTATTTTGATTTCTCTAGGTCTCTTGTCCTGTGCATGGCATTTAGAATCAATTTATCTATGTCTATAAAATAACTTGCCATGATTTTTATTGGGATTGCATTGCATCTACATTTCAAGTTGGGGAATGACATCTTAGCAATATTATGTCTTCTAATCCACACACATGAAATATCTCTTAACTTATTTAGATCTTTGATCCTTTCATCTGCATTTTGTAGTTTTCCACATACAAATGTTATACGTATTTTGATAAATTTGCCTCTAAGTATTTCATTTACTGGATCAGTGGCAAGGTTTATTTGATTTTAAGTTTCAAATATTTGTCTTTCATATACAGGGAAGCCACAGCCTTCTTTTCATTGATCCTGTGTCCTGTGATCTTGCTACATTGTCATTACTTCATGTGAGCAGAGCAGAGCTCTGTCCACAGGATGAAACAGTGCGGTCCTAACCTGTCACCTCTATTCTCCAATGCATCTAGCAAAATTTCATTTGGACTACCTTTTTCTTGTGCTAAGAATGGCATGATGATGTCTAAGGTTTCTAATGCCAGAGATGAAGCTAGAAGTCCTCACATTTTGATTTTTAAAGTACTTTATTATTTTCCCACTCATGTATGTCTGTGAATGTTTATCTTTGAGGAATGAGTTCTCTCTGTGTAATCTACAGTCCACAGAGGAATCTAATTAACAGATGTACTTAACAATTATCACAGTTCTAAAAATGATTATGTATTCATACCCCCCAAAATGGATGTTAACAATTTAAAGGTTATTTTTTATTTAAATGATTTTGTATGTTTTCCTTTTACTTTGTTTTCAGTGAAATCTGGTATGAAGTTCTTTGAACACCAGGAAAGAGCTTCTTGGAAACCTGGGAGCTATTCCGGCTTTCTGAATGGAGACTCAGCACAGCAGGGGGCTGCCAGCGGATGTAGTTAAGAATAAAGATGTCAGTTGTTGTGCACATTTGACTGAGAAAATTCAGACATGCACATACGCATACTAAAGTGATTAGCGCTTTAGCTGAGCTCCAAGAAGGAGGAAAATGCCCAGCTCTAGAAGAAAGGGGCAGGTAGCTACCAGTCCTGCATTGGTGGGTCTCTTCCTTTGGGTTCTGAAATGTCTCACTTAGGGAAATTCTCATGTCAAGCATAAAACAACACCCATTACTTCTACAGAGAATCTGTCCTTTGTTGCACATGCTATGAGACAGTAGAAATAACTTATTCTAAGGCGAGAACACACGGGGGAGAGCTTTGAAACCTGCAAGCCATGCACTGCTCTTGCCTTGAAGTTTCCTTAAAGTGGTGCCAGGCATTTTGCTGTCTTTGTTTCCATTTTTGGACTCGGGAGAGGAGGAGCTTCAAAACCTCTGCATGTGGGGCAAAAATGAGTGTCGTGTGTGTTTGTGTCAAAATAATACAACTTAGAAAACCAACAGCCATAAGAACGATACTGTTTTACCTGTCATCTTATTTTGTGAGTTTCATACACTGTTTTTGTATCACTGGTCATTCTGTTCAAGTCTAATAGTTTTTACACCTACAAATAAAATACATAAAAATACAAATAATATAAAATTTATCACTATATACCAATAGGGTTGGTGGCTAGTCATACTCTAGTTAACTGTCCTAGGTTGATTAGACTATTGTAGTTATAATCCTATGAGGGACAGAGACTTTCTTCTTTATGCACTGTATAAATAAAATAATGTTCTCAGACACTGCCATGATTTATTCCATGAATATTTCATGGATTCCATTGTATAAGATAATTTCTCTACTGCTTCTCCCTGTTCTCCATTAAATGTTATGTCATGCTGGGGTCCTGGGCTCTGAAATAGTAGTAGAAAAAAATCTGTAAAATGGCAAATGCATCCCATGACTGAGAGTGACAATTACAAAGTCATCTTTGTATCTGGATTATTTGTGTTTGCAGAAAAATAAAGGACTGTGATGCGATTTTGCAAGAAGAAATTATCTGCAGTGCAGGAAAAGAACTACTGATGTCAGAGAAGCTGGTTTCAAATCAGCCCTTGCTAATTTAGCCTCTCAGGAGCTATATTAGTTATCTATTGCTGCATAACAAGTTATCCCAGAACTTATGGGCATAAAACTATGCCAACAATTCATCTCTTACAAATTCTAAGGAATTTGGGAATGACTTAGCTGGATGCTTCTGGCTGAGGGCAGCTCATGAGGGGACAGTTGAAGTGTCAGCCAGGATTGCCATCATCTGAAGGTATGGTTGGTGGTTCCTGACCAGCAGCTGGCAGCTTCCATGTCCTCTCACCCCGACAGCTGGCTTCCCTCAGGGCATGGAGGAAATGGCAGTGCCGTGCAGGCCTGGTCTTGGAAGTGACACATTGTCCCTTTTACATGATCCATTTCCTGGAAGTAAGTCACTAAGGTTATGTGTACTCTAGGACAGGGCAGGGGCTCCCCCATTTGAAGAGGGGAGTGAAAAAGACCCGGTGGGCCTATTTTCCTACCACAATCTTACAGAAGCCTCGTGAGCTGGAGCAGCTAAGTTCTTCAGAGCATCAGTTTCCTTCACATGTAAAGTTAACAAGATCTGCCTCAGTGAACTATTGGGGTTATTAGATAGATGATGCCTGTGACATCCTTGTCACAGGTAACCCACCGAATAAATGTAAGGTTGACCAGATGATGGTATCAATGCACTGTCAGTGCTGTTTGTCATGGACTTGATGTCACATAATGTGTAAGCATAAGAGAAAAATCCTTTTTAATGATGGAAATGTTTTTTTGTTTGTTTTGCCCTAAAGAATGAGGTTGAATCAAAAACCAGAGATATTTATCTTATTTTCAGTGGCTTAATCCAATACATAGATTTGGCCTATTTGTTTTTGTTTTTGATTTTTGGAGGTAGCATGAGGCTAACACGTCAGCTGCAGATCCATGAGCTGGGGGCTCAGGCCCTGGCTGTTTCACACCATCTTCCCTGATCCTTATGCTGGCTCCACTTGCAGCAGGGAGCCTGCATGCCAGGCACACAGACCACCAAAGGACAACATGTGTGTGTGCTGAATATATCCTGCTTTTTTCATCTTGTAATTCTGAAATAAATTTAGGCTCATGGAAAAGTTTCACTGAGTAGCAACATCTTCTGTAAATATCATCTCTCTCCTAAAATCAGAAAATCAGCATTTGCTATGAACCCATTAACAAACTGACAGTGGTACCACTGTAAAATTATTATTATTATTATTATTATTATTATTATTATTATTATTATTAATTAACCAATAGCACCATTATTTATCAATAATATGGTGATACTATGAAATAAAATAATATATGGTATATAATACAGTAGTATAGGACATTAATAATAACACCATTGCTATTTTTAGCTAATGACATTAACTAATTTGCAGATTTTATTGAAATATTTATTTTTACCACTACTGTCTTTTTTTTAGCTCCAGGATCCACAGTGCATTATCTGTCATGGTGCCTCTGTTGTCCGCCATCTGTACCAATCCCTGTCTTTTCTTTGGTGACCTTGAGTCTTTTGAAGAGTACTGGTCCATTACTTTGTAGACAGCCTCTCAATTTGGATTTGTCTGATGTTTTCACGTGATTAGATTGAGGTTGTACAATTTTGCCAAATACTGCCAGCAGACCAACCTAAGACATAATGGCACAGGCATCAAAACACAGAGAGCCCACTTTTCATGAGGAGGTCAGCATCACATTCTCTAAAAAGTCAGATAACTGGGGTTTCCATTACTTATTAGAAGATGAATTTAAGTAAAGAAAAGCATGTGCCAATTGAGATGATGTGGCAGCTGTTCAACAAAGTCAGTAATCCATTTCAGGGTCCCTGAGATAGATTTTCTAGATTGACTGTCTCTGTAGAAGTTTGCCAGCATTTGAGAGAAATAACTCAGCGACATCAACAAAGAGCGTTTAAACAATCCAATCTGGATGTCAAAAGGTTACGCGCAGCAGAGGGCTGGTGGGGTTAATTCTACATGGATTAACACCATGGTTACTTCTTAAAATAGACAAGACCTGCAGCAAGGGTTGAGCCCAGAGACCTTTCTTGTATAAACTCTCCAGGAGATATTTGTCTTTTCCTTTGAACTGGTAAAGTGCTCTCTCAGGAGTGTGACAGGTGAGGCTGAAGGAAGAGCCTACGGATGGATCACAGATCCCAGTTCTGCCCTCAGACCACAGCAAGAGAGGAATATACCCTGGGCCCCATACTCTGGGCCTCTTATGAGCAATCCTCCTGCCGCTCACCATGGACCAAGGAGTGTGACATCATAGCCAAAGGAACATGCTCACAATTAGCCTGTGGTTCCTCTGCATGATGCTCCTGGAATTTTTTTTCTTGCACTCTGGAACTCATTTGTAAGAGCAGCACTCTTGCCTGAATTCTTCTTGAGATGAGACCACATCATCACCACTATGTGCCTCTCCACATCCAGAGAATGAAGATGTCACTTGAAACACAATGTTTCACAAGGGGTGGCAGGAGCTAGGACAGGGAGAGCAGAGAATTGGCATGCATTGACATGCATGTAGGCATGCATTTGTGCAGGTGGGGAGTACAGGGGCAGAGGCTGCCCTTCCTGACCTTCCATATTCTAGATGTTAGACAGTGAAATCCATCAAGTCTAAACTGAAAGTATACCACAAGGAACGTTAACAAGGTAAGCAAATAGGATATACCTTACTTATTTAAAATATCATTTCCTTTTTAATATGGTAAAACATATGAAATATAAACATATATAAAATATATAATCTTTTTAAGTACATTCACAATTGTGTGCACACATCACCGCCACCTATTTACAGAGCTTTTTATTATCATCATGGATAAAATTTGAATACATTTTAAACACTAATTCTGCACTCTCTCTTCCCCCAGCCCTTAGTAACCATGATTCTACTTCATGTCTTTATGAATTTGCCTCATCTGGATGCCTCATATAAACCACATCATGCAATACCTTTCCTTTTTTTATGGTTTACTTCATATAGCAGTTTCTTAAAACGTCCATCCATTTTGCAGCACATCAGAATGCCATCTTTTTTTTTTATAAACACTATCCCATTTTATATGTGAATGTTCTGCTTATCATCTATCAGTTGATGGACCCTTGAGTTGCCTGCACATTTTCATGCTTGTGAATAATGCTGTTATGAACATTGGGGTACAAGTTTCTCTGGATTTCTGGCTCCACTGTGCGTGTATTTAGGAGTGGAATTGCTTGTCCCATGGAAATTCCACATTTAACTTTTTGACAAACCACCTGCTGTTTCCTTGGCTTTAGCCAATACGGTTGGATGTATGGAATGCAGACCTCCATTGTGCCTGTGGGTCCTGCAAATATTATCAGCAGAGCCTGATAGCAACCCACAGACACAAAATGCCTGTCCATTCTTATAAATGATTCTTTCTCACTCCTTTCTAATGTGTTTCCCACATTGAGTAAGTGAAAAATCTGTGTTCAAGCTTGGAAATTTTTGAGTTCTATTTTAAAAACATTCAAGTCAATGCTGTTTTCTGGTCTATCAGATCTAGTTGACAATAGGAAGTAAAAGGAATTTTTAAAAAAGCTGATCTGAGATTTTTACACTAAAGAAGCTTGTATAAAAATTAAACATTTAAAATTTTTGAGTTTCATATGTGAATGTCATTGATTTCTAAAAAAATGTATATATATATTTTATTACTGTCTTCTTTGGAAACTAAGAACTCAGTTCCTCTCCAAGGCTTTATAGAAATTCTTTGTCTTAAATAATATAGCTCACAAATGGGTATTTCAGAACTGTGAAGGATGTCAGAAAGAAATGTGAAGAAAGAAGAAAAGCAAAAATTAAAGGAAAGAGAAGGGCTACCTGAGCAGCAAGACCAGTTCAAACTGCTCGGATCCAGCCAGTCTTTCAAATCTTTTGGAGCTCATACAGTATTCTGATCCCTAACAACCCATATTCTTGAAAAATTAACCAGAAAACTAGCATGAGCTAAATGTCTTTATGTTTGAATTAGGGAACAGGGAAAGGTCTTGCTGCCTCCAGGGAAAGCTTTTAATCAGAAGGTCTCTTCATTCTGGCTTTTGACCTTTCCCAACATGTGATTGTTTTTTCACGTTGGTCTTGAAAGAGCCTGTACCTCTAAGGAAAGAAGGATGGGTAGCTTTATCTTGCTTAGCATGGTTTATGTCAAGATTATTCCCTTGCAAAAACACCTACGTGTGCTGGTGATGGATGAAGAAGGATGATGATTCAAAAGTATTTTCAGCTTTTGTTAAACTTGTTTTTTATTTTTCCCCCAAACAAATGGAAGCACTTCCCATCACTGCTATAAAAAAGTTTAACTTGAATTGGTACTATTTTGGAAATTATGTTTTCTGATAAAAACACATATTTCTCCAGATTATTTTCATCCCTATTTCTAGCAAAGATGATGTGCATTTTGTACCCCTAATAATCCTGGCCTGCAAGATTTTCTTTATGAGAATATTAATACTCATGCACAGCCTATAATTAAAACACCCCCTTTCTCCATTAAAATGCCTCATGTTTATAGTTCTTCAAAGTGCTTTCTGGTTCACTAAAGTAGGCTGAACCTGTATGCTAAGAGAGAAAAACGAAGAGCAGAGGGTGCCAAGTACTTCGTTCATAGCCACATGGTCCCAGATGGTCATACAAATGAGCACTTCTGTTGTCCTTTCCAGGGGAAAGTTGGACTATCACTGTATCTTGTCCACACCAGGATGATATTTGAGATCTACATTTTTTTTCAGCATTGGGTAGAGTACGTTTGGTAAGAACTTCTGGAATGTTTAAATTCAATAAACAAATTTTTTTTCACTAAAATTGTTACAGAGTATCTTAGAATCAAAGTGATAAACTACAGTTCAGAAGGTCTTAGGCATAGGGGAAATACCATCTCATTGGAGAATGTCTCAAGATCATCCATGTTGTATGTCGTTTTCTCACATCTTCAGTGTCTTTCCAATTCTAGCAAATATTTAGAATTTTTAGTTTATGTTGTGGGCACCTCCCATGTTTGAGAATATGAAACAGTATGTCCCAAAGGGTTTATAGGAATGTAGCAGCATTTTTTCCTGTTTTTCACACAGTGGGAACTCACTGAGATTTAAAGACTTCTGCATTCTACCTCAGGCAAAGATTAGTATCCCCAAAGGGGTACTCTATAACCACTACACTGACCCCTTATCTTGCTCCTTTGCCAATATTGTATAGTAGTTTTGATACGCAAGTGTGATTAATCCTTTAGTAAATCTTTTCTTCTCACTGGATTATAAGGATGCTGAAGTTGATAGTAGGACAATATCAATTTAAACTTTCACAATTATTTTGCTGCTAATTGTTCCACATGTCGGCATTTATATCAGTTCACTTTTCTTTACTATAATGAAGTAACTGAGGTTGTGTTTATTTGAAAGGAGGTTTAGTTGGCTCATAGTTTAGAGGCTGGATGTCCAAACAGCGTAGCACTGCCTCTGGTGAGGGTGCCTTTTCAGAGTCAGCTCATGGTGGATCACACTGTAATGGCGGGAATACCGACAGTGGGCAGGATCACATCATGAGAATGGAAGCCGCAGTGAGGGGGAGGGGCCCAGCCTTGCACCTCCCACTGGGTCCTGCCTCTTAGAGGTCTGATGTGTCAACATTGTCACACTCAGGACCAAGTTTTCAGTATGTGAGCCCTAGAGGAGGAAACCACATCCTGACTGCAGCAGCGTTCAACATGTTTCTCTTGATGACTCCATAAGACACAGGACAGGCAGTGGAGAGGGGGATTTGGGGAGCATGATACATATTCCCATTTTAGCTACTCATTAACTCTGATAACCAAGGCATTTCTCTCCTGGGCTTTCCAATGGATCTATTTTATGAATATTCATAGAAATGAGCAAATATGAATAATTACAAGACCCTGAAAGTTTTTATTAAGTGTGATGCCTAAGAAATGACAGAAATGGGAAATAAAGAATTTCAGAGATACACATACCTGGAGGCAGACATCCCATCTTATGTGTCAGACAGGGAAATCAAAGGCAATCATTTTCAAAGAAAAGATAAGAAGTCTGAAATCTTTACAACTGAAGGGAGTAGTTATTGTTCTCTAATTTAACACATGTTTTAAGAGATTGTTCTTTATCTTAGATTCTATATTTCCTCTATATCTTTTCTATGAATCATTTCAGGAATATGTACCAGAGATGTGATACACTTATACATCAGCCTCACCTGCCACTGAAGCTTTGAGTCTTGGTTTGCATCTGCCTGATGTTCCCTTTCTACTTTGAAAGCATCACTTGGCAAATATTAAAAGTCAACTTTCTTTGTCAAGTACTACTTTTTCTTCAATCACTTTTTTTTTCTTTTAATCTTTAGTAAAAATAGCATATTTAATTGTCTGAGTAGTAATTATACTTATCTTTTCATATGTGAAAAAAAATATATATAGAGAGAGATACATGATACACAATTTTTTTACTATTTGCCACCTACTCATATGAGAGGAAATATGTTTTTGAAGTCTAACATGATTAATAGTCTTCTTTATAATTTTCTGATGTGAATTTATATTTTCATAGGAGCACTGTTGAGACTTAGAATAATAGAAAGGCCATTTGGGGGACCATCTGAAAACTGTGACTTCATTTTGCTGGAAGAAGACATTGCCTGAGTAATTTGCAAATCTGTTGTCTTCTTTCGCCCTACAGGCTCCCATGTTTTATGCAACAAGTACATGATGAATTACAGAAAAGTGAATTTTCAGAAGGCACGAATTTTACATCATATTCACGTTTCTCACCTCGACCCTCCCACGGCTCTCTTCTCAGTTGTTCTGATGCTGCGTGGTCTCCTCGAGTCCCTCCGTCCCTGTTCCAGTGAACTTCTAACCTGCCACTGTGGCTTACACTCTTGCTTCTGCATGCTCTTCCCTTTCTACTTTGGAGGCATTACTCCATCAACATCAGAAGTCAGTTTTCTTTGCCAAAGGCTATCTTTCTTCAACCTCTTTTCTTTTCTACTAATGTTTAGTAAAAATGACATAGTGGTCTCAGGGTTCATAATGTGGATCATTTTCTTATATATTCCTTGGAGAATGATTGGTGGGTGGCTAACATGGAAACAGAAGGAAAGCATGATCTTCCCCACACCATTACCAGCACAATACGTTATGGTTTGGATATGAGTTATCCCCCAAAAGCTCACATGTGAGACAACGCAAGAAGGTTCAAAGAAGAAATGATTGGGCTGTGAAAGTCTTAATCTAATTAGTGAATTGATCCCAGATGGTATTAACTGAGTGGTAACTGAAGGTGGGTGGGGTGCTGCTGGAGGAAGTGGTTAATTGGAGGCGTGGCTAAATTTGTATCTGGCAAGTGGAGACCTCTCTCTGTGCTTTCTGTTCACCACGATGTTAGCTGCTTCCCTCTGACACCCTCTCCCACCATAATGTTCTGCCTCACCTTGATCCCAGAAGAACGGAGCTGGCCTTCTATGGACTAAGACCTCTGAAACCATGAGCCCTCAAGCAAAATTTTCCTCTAGTACAATTGTTCTGGTTAGGTCATTCAGTCACAGCATCAAAAAAGCTGACTAAAAGATTATGTCAACTATTAAAAAGTTTAATTCATAAACAGGGTCAATCTCAAGATCATGGAATTTAGTGGACTTGAATGTCACCGTTGTGTTTTGCCTAATAAACGATTTTTTTGATATTTCCTTCCCAAACATTACCTGTCGATCAATCTGGTAGTTCATGCTAAAGCATATAGAGACATTTCAATTATCGCAAACCTGAATTACAAAAATGTGTTCCTAATTCCTTTTGTTAATCGAGTGATGGTTAGTGAGTGGTTTAAAAGAACAAGGCAAGGTCACAGTCAGTTTAGTTGAAGCATGTTGTCAAGGTCAGAGTTTCATCAGAGCGAAAAGCATTGCTGTGAACTGCAAGTATGTCAAATCCCAAGCCTGTCGATTGAGTAGGTCATGTGATCAAATAGATGTGGAGCCTGAAGTGCCCACTTACTGTCTTGACTTAGCTCCATGGTGGTGCAAAGCAAGAGGAGTTTCTGTGACTAGCTTTTTAACAAGATACAGTTTTCGAGGAAAATGCAGTCCTTAGAAATTATAAAAATCTGAAAATGCTTATATAAATGCTCATGATCTTGCCAATATGCCATGGTGGAATGCGTGCCATGAGATTTCAGGAGTGTTTCTAAAAAATAAGTCTTATTGGACAATATTCAAAATAGACCACACACACTGAATCAAACCTTATGGAATGGCTTTTTCATATATTGACATCTATATTTATATTTAGATCTAGCTAAAAAAGAATTTCCACACACTGATAAAGCTATGTAAAAGAAGATACCAATAATTGTAAGTTTTTATTATGATACTATGAGTTCAAAGTACATGCAGAACAAAATATATTTTCTTAAGATCTTAAGTAAACTCAGAGTGAACAGTTTGGTGCTTAGAAGTATCTGTGGAATTAGAAACAATTATTTTTTTTGCCAAGGATCATATATTTAGTACAGATCATTAGCAATGCTTTCTTCAAAATTTATTCAGTGAATGGTACATGCTTACTCTGAGAGTAATTAAAATCCATAATTGTATGGAAAACTTTGCTTTACTTAAATTTTTATTATAAATACACAGGCCTTGGATATATTTCATGCAATTTGCATGCTTCAGGACCATCTGTTACCAAAAGCTTTCCCTCTACAAGGCATTAGTAATGTCCTACTTCTCTCTACTTATCCTTGGTTATTGTGTTTAATAATCATAACATTTAAACCATCTTAATTTATAGATTTGCTATTGTAAGTTTTGGAAATTACATCTTAAACTGTTTTAATTATTTCATATATAATCTATAGAAATAATAAGCAGCAGCATATGTGATTTTTGAATGAGATTTTAGAATTTCTTCAATAAAAGGAAAGAAATGGACTTGCACATTTGGGCATATTCTATCAGATGCGGATTAATGCACAGACAGCTCTAACTTGTCATTTGATAATCTGGCTGTCATATCTGTATGAATCATTGATGCTACATCTTTATTAATAAGAAGATTCTAGGTCATATTTTGGTAGTAAATGACCTTAAACCTCTGTACCATATGCTACAGGTTGACGATCACCTGCTGCAGGTTGGTGTCTCAACTGAGTTACACACTCATTACCCCTTGACCAGCTCTGCCACATGTCACCTTCATTTCTGTACCAGGGACGACTGAACATCTCTTCAGAAGATTGCTTTCCATGAAAGTGAAAAAGCGAGTTATGTTCTGTCTCAAAAGTCTTACTTGGTAGACACTTTGCTTCTGCTGCTATTTCATTAACCAAAGTGAGTGACACTAAGGTCAATAACAATATCTCATAGTGAGGACAGTGGTACAATTGACTAGCAAATCACAGAATGATGTAAGAGTCATGTGTGTTTCCATCACATATTCTCAAAATTCCCAATTTTTGTTCTTAATTTTCCATAATCTAGTATAAACCAAAAATCAGACAAATTGTTTTGTCATATCCAGAATCAATGCCCTACATTGCACCTACATTAATCAGAGTACAAAAAAAATTAGATAGCTTAGGTTTTAATATACTTTTTTTTACTTAATTTTTTTATATGATAGTTTATATCAATTGCATTATTTGTAAGGAAAAAGAGCTGCCTCAGACCTTTGAACACACACCCACACACACACCACACACTGGCAACATTAGAGAAGTTAGTCTGACTTAAAAATGTTTTTGTTGTTGTTTATTTGTTTATTTTTTGTTGTTGTTAGAAAGGGATGTTTTAGTATGTTGTTAGAGGGAAATCATTTAATGACCACAGTTCTGTTGGTGGGTCCTTTCGTCATCTTTCACCATGGTCTGGCATAGCCTCTTCAGAGCAATTAGCCTGTCAAAACCTGTGCTGTCTTTTTTGTTCCTAGGAAAGATGTCAGCCTGTCCTGCTAGATGCAGTTGCCCAAAATGTCCTTAAAGTTCAGTCATTTGAGGCTTACTGGGAGGATGGTTGTTGGTGGTGACCATCTTTTCTGCTATTATTTGACATCTGTCATGCTCTTTATTTGCCCATACACGTGAATTTAGATAAGAACCGTGCTGCTGTTGGAAGTCCAAGATACTTTTGTGCTATCATTATCAATATGGAGTTATTGTTTTTAATATTTTTAGCTCTTCAAGGACATTTTCATTAGTGGTTTAATTTTTTTTTTCATTGAATCACATTTGAAAAGATAGCTGCAATTAAATCATTTCATTTGAAGCATATTTAATTGTTCTACTTTACAACTATCACATCACAGGTGTATTCCCTCCTTTCCAGAGTCATCAATTTCTTCATCAGGATATGAAAATATATTTTTTCAATTTTTTTTTAGAATTTCTGAGATATGTGGTAACTGAAACACAAAGATTTATCATTACACAGTTATGTACAGTTTGGTCTCCTCTATGTCCTATGCCGCACAGAATATTTCCAGCTGAAGATAATTATTTTTTAAAGTAACTAAAGAACAAGAAAGAGGGATGCACTGGCACAGATAGACAGCAGTGGATCCAGAATGCACAGCAGGGTGTTCAAATCAAAGCAGATGTTTCCTTGCCCAATTACCTGATTTGTAATCGCAACTATTCATTGCCTATGATTCTTCCCTTCAACTCTTTCCTTCCCCTCCCCAGAATTCCTCCCTTGTAGTTTTTATATAATATCTTGGTAGAATGGCTGAGTATTTCTTACCCAAGTCAGTCCACTTCCAAACTCTGTGGTCAAGTTTACAGGGCAATGATGCATTCTTTTTAAAGACAGAACTGTTACAGGTGAAAGACATAAGGGGTGTGTGTGTGTGTGTGTGTGTGTGTGTGTATGTGTGTGAAGAGAGAGAGAGAGAGAGAGAATAAGCATCCTGACACTAGAGGTGTGCAGGGAGAAAGGATAAAAAATTAAAACATGATATCTAAATATACGGAGAGTGGTAGTGGAGAAATGTGATATCTTTGCTCAAACATTATCACTCAGAGCTAAGAAAGGTGTTGGTACCTAAAAACTTGAATGATAAGATTAGGGAAAAATTCAAACTTTTCCAATCCACTGGCTCAAGGTGGTGAAGAACCAGGATGTAGGTTCTATAGAGGTCAGTGGTGACCATCTGTTTCCCTCTGGAGTTTCTCAGAGTGTAGTTTCTGGACTCCACTTGTCCAGATCAATTAGAATCCTTGCTAAAAATACAAATTTCAATAATTAGTGGCATTTTTTTTGTTTTTATCGTGATGAAGCACACATAACAAAATGTGTTCTCATAACCATTTTAAATGAAATCGAATGCATTCATAATGGTGCAATATCACCACATCCATCTGCAGAACTCTTTTCATCTTGAAAGATTGAAACTTCATACCCATTAAACAAGTCCCCATTTGCCCTCTCTTCAGCTCCTAACAAATTGTTCTGCTTTCTCTCTCCAATCTTAAATACCCTAGTAACTCTTCAATGTAGAATCACAGTGCTTTTTTCTTTGCTATTGACTTATTTTGCTTAACCTAATGTCCTAAAATTTCATCCATGTTGTAGAATGTCAGAATACTTTTCTTTTTTAAGACTAAATAATATTCCATTAAATATATAAGCCACATTTTACTTATCCATTCGTCTTCCAGGAGACATTTAGGGCTACTTCACATTTCAATCTGTGTGAATTCCATCACCATGTTCATGCACAGACGAATGTCTCTTTGAACCTCTGCTTTCAATTCTTTTGAGTATATACCCAGAAATAGAATTAGATCATATAATTCTTTTTGCAATCTTCTGAGGACCACTGTAGTGCTTCCCACAGTGGTTATTCTTATCCACATTGAATATGGTTATTCTTATTCCCATTGTCCATTCTTATCCACAGTGTACAGGGTCCCATTTGTTCTCATCCTGGCTAACACTGGTTACTTTCTATGGTGTTGGTGGTAGTCATCCTAATGGGTGTGAGGTGGTGTCTGTCTTATTTTAGGGTTGACTTTAGAATTCTTGATTATTAATCAAGTTGAACAGCTTTTCAGCTGTTTGTTGGCCTTTTATTTATGTACCTTATTTTGAGTAATGTGTTCTCAAGTCATTTTTTCCAGTTTTGAGTGGGATTATTTATTTTTGGAATTGTTAAATTTTAGGAATTCTCTATGTCCTCTAGACTTTAACTTGTTAGATATTCAACTTATACAAATGCTCTCCCATTCTATGAGTTGGGTTTTTACTCTTTTGGTTGTGTCTTTAGATGCACAGTTCTTCAACTAAAATTCAGGATATACAAGGTCTCACCTCTTAAAGTTTCCACCATCTCAACACTGTAATTTGTGGCTCAAATGAATCTGTGAGGTTATAATAAAAAAAATTCAAGCCATAACAGGCAGTGCTGATATAATATCTGCCTTCCAATCCCCAAACTTTGAATGTCTTTCCATCGATTGATTGACTTCTTAATTCTTGTTTCAGAAATATTTTGTAGTTTTCATCATACAATTCTTTCACATCCTTGGTTAGTCAAGTATTTTCTGGCTTCAGAGTCAGCGTAATTCTGACTTCATAGAATGAGGTAGAGAGTGCCTCCTCTTCTCTAGCATTTTGAAAAAGATAGAGAAGAATTGTGCTCATTAAATGGTAGGTAGAATTCAGCATTGAAGCCATCTGTCCCATGACTTTTTCTGGTCTCCATCTCCTCGCTAGTTATTGCTCTATTGAGATTTTCTGTTTCTATGCAATGTAGTCTGGAAACGTTTTGTGTTTCTAGAAATTTGTCTTTTTCATCTGGATTATTCTGTTTGTTCACAAACAAGTGCTCATGATACTCTCTGATGATCTTTTTATTTATGTAGAGTTGGTAGTAATGTTCCCATATATTTTTTTTATTTTAATAATTTGAGCGTGTCTTTTCTCCTTTTATCTATTTTATTCTGTCCATTAAGCTAAAATTTGTCAACTTTTTTTTTTTTTGAAGAGTTTTCATATGGCTTAATTGATTTTCTTGATGGTTTTTCTTTTCTCCATTTCATTTATGTCTGCTTTCGTTTTTGCCATTCACTTCTGCTGGTTTTGGGTTAGTTTGTTTTTCTTTTTTTCCGTTCCCTAAGTTGTAAAGTTGTTGGTTGAAGGTCTTCCTTGTTTGTTCGTGTATGTATTCTTAACATTTCTAGTAGCATTGTTTTTACTGTGTCCCATAAGTTTAAGTATGTTGTGTTTTCATTTTGGTTTATCTGTAAGTATTTTCTAATTTCTCTTTTGTTTAATCTTTAATTAATTGACTACTTAAAGTATGGTATTTAATTTCCACTTGTTTTTGAGTTCTCTAATTTTCTTTCCATTATTTTTTTTTATAGCTTTTCCCCGTTGGTCTGGAGAACATATTTTGTTTGATATTTATCTTTGTAAACCTATTGAGGTTTAATTTGTGGTCTAACAAATGTACTGTCCTGGAAATTGTCTCATTAACACTTGAAAAGATGCCACGTACTACTGAGGAGAATGTTACATATTTATCTATTAGAACTTGTTGGAGTATTATGTTAATTTCTTTATCTTCTGCCTGGTTATTCGATATCCAAGGATTGGGCATGATAGCTCCGACTCTTATTGTAGAATTGTATATTTCTTCCTTCAATTCTGTCAGCTTTTGCTTTATATATTTTGATGATCTGTTATTAGGTATATAATGTTTACAGTTTTATAACTTCTTGGTATATTGACTATTCTATTAATATATACTTACCTTCATTGTCTCCCTTAATGTTTTTGGATTCAAAGGCTATTTCATCTGATATTAGTATAGGCACTCTGTTCTTCACTTAGTATTTGAATGACATATCTTCCATTCTTTCACTTGCAATGTATTTGTGTCTTTTAATTTAAAGTGAGTGTTACAGATACAGTACAGTTGGATCTTTTTGTAGTTAATTTTACTTACCTCTGTCTTTTGGTTGGAGAGTTTAATCTGTGCACACTTCAAGTGATTAATGATATAAGGACAAAAATGTAATTTTGCATTTTTATATGATTTAGAGCCTTTTTTACCTCATTTTCTACATCGCTATCTTCTGTTCAGTTGATTTTTAGTGAAACATTTAAACTCCTTTCTCATTTTCTGTTTTGTATATTCTTTTTTCTATATTTTGTGGTTGCCATGGTGATCATATTTAAAATGCTAACTTTATAACACTGTAATTTGAATGCATGCCAGATTAACTTCAGTAACATACAAAAACTTTTTTTTCCTTTAACAGCTCCATCCCCACCCCTTTCAGTTGTTCATGCTACAAAATTATATTTCTACACATTACATATCCAAAATATAAACTAATGATATTTTTGATATATTCATCTCTTAAATTATGCAGAAAACAAAATAAGGTGGTACAAGTCAAATTTACAATACCAGTTTTTAGACTAATAATTTTCTTAAATGTATTGGTCTCTTAGGTCACGTAGAAAACAGGAAGCGTAGCTTAGCATACTGAAAATATTTTAGCCAATGAAATTTATCTGAGCTGTGACTATTACTCATTGAAAACAGAAAGTAGAGTTGCACAGTGTTACCATAATGCTAGCTTTTAAAATTGTTCATAAATTTTCTTTTAGTGGACCCTTAATTTCTTTTTATGGCTGTCTAATTAAAATTCTTTCAACCTGAAGGACTTCATTTAGCACTTCTGAAGGGTAGGTCTCACAAACTTCCACAGCTTCTGTTCATCTGGGAATGTCTTAGTTTTCTTCTCTTTGAAGGACGGTTTTGCTGGATATAGGATTCTAGTTTGGTAGTATTTTTCTTTTTTTTAATTTTTTTTTTTGGTTGTTGATGGATCTTTATTTTATTCATTTATTATTTATATGTGGTGCTGAGGATCGAACCCAGGACCTCACGCATGCTAGGCAAGCGCTCTACCACTGAGCCACAGCCCCAGCACCCCCGGTAGTATTTTTCTTTTAGCTCTTGGTGTGCATTGTGATTTTCATTTGAATATAGAACATTTGAATCTCATAATGTGCTTACTCTAGAATTCAGATGCCCTCTCCTTTCCCAGAATTTTCTGTGTTTGTTTTTAATGTTTGGTTTTGTTGTTGGTCCTGTAGACTGCCTTTGTGCCAAGTATTCGTAATAGCTTGAGGTATAAACTTATTGTCCTCTTCAGACTCCTCTGAGCCTGACTTTCTGCTGTCTGTACATTACAACTGACTTTCGAAGTCACCTTTGGTACACAGTTGCTTTTGAATGTTCTTGTCTTCAATATCAGGCTTCCCATAGAGAAAAAGAAGAACAATGAAAGGAGGACCTTTAAATACCCTGGAAGTCTCCTCAGCCAGCAGAGAGGACTTGCAGCTGTGAGGAAGCTGCCAAAAAAACGGCCACTATATTTTTGTCTGGGATCAGAAACAGCAATCAGGGCCCTCAGCAGAAAGCCCCAATATTTGGGATGTTGGAGCAGCAGGATCTTTTTATGCACAACCAGATCTCTCATACCTGTGGTAGCTGATCCAGACACAAGTGTAAAACTGCCTGCCACAGAGGTGAGAAATGCAGGTCAATAGCTGTCATTGTGCTAAGAGCTTAAATTGACCAGAATTAACTATGATTTATAGGCCTTTCTTCCCCTGGAAGTTGCTTTCAGTAGACTCCAGAGTTTCAAAACTGTCACATCTGGAAGATTCTGCTAGTGCAGTTTTCAACCATATACAGGGACTGTTTTTTGTTGATACCAACTCTACCCTCTTCCCAGAACCTTCCCTTTCCAAATTTTGTGTGTCTTCATTTTCTAAGATTATAGCTCCATATTCTATATTTTAAATATTTGTCTGGGTTACTCTTTTCTACTTTAAGTTTTCAAGCAAGTATTAACTCTCTCCTAGTATAAAACAAAATCACCATGTAAACACGTATCTATGTGGTCCTCATATAATTTATTTTCCAAACCAAACCAAAATTGAGGGGACAAGGAGATGCTCTCAGCAATTCATCGTTAACAGCAGAAATGATCAGGGACCTTCTGAGACAGAGCATTAAGAACTGCTGAGTGATTTGGGAGATTTCTTTAAGGGATAGCACTGATATTTTGTCCAATTTTTCCAAGTAAATTCATATTGAAGTGACATCTACAAAGTTCCAAGCATCCATATGCAACAACCTAAAGGCATTTCTTTGCTGAAGATCGTATAGAGACCACAAAATAAGACTCAATAAAGACATATTGAGTCTTATGTCTTATGAACTACAATCATTTAAATATGCTGTTTATTACTTTGTAGATTTATTGTATATAGCGTACAGTAGCTTGATGATACCAACTTCCCGTTCCTGAACCTCAGTGCAATGGTGGAATGTTGTAACCAGGGCAGGGTGTCTTCTTACACCATTCAAAATTCATCAGACTTCTTCTAAGAATTCTCACTGTACTTGTTCCATTCCATCATCTCTAGGATTGATTTCTTCTTTGTGTCAGACTTAATATTAATAGTTTTCAGAAAATCATGTTTTTCCATTGGCAAGTAATCAAGTAAAATTTTATAACCAAGTCTTTAGCATGCTGTGGTCACCTTGGCTTGGTTCAGTGAAGTACATTTGCCATAGAACCATTGTGCCTTGGGAAGCATGTGTGTGCCCATGTAAAAAGGACATGTCCATGTTCTTTGTGGGGAAAAGGAAACATTCTGGATTAAAGTGAACATTTACTTGGTTTGCCATTTGGAAAAAAAAATGTATGTGCTAGAATACTATTTGTGTAAGAGCATTAAATATGTCACCCTAAAGGAAGCACCTCGGAGGATGTTCTGTTAGCTATCATTGTTTATGGGGAAATACTCATTCTTAGAAGACTTGGGTACTGATAAGAATTTTTAAAAAGAATAGCACCATGGGGCTGGGATTGTGGCTCAGTGGTAGAGCGCCTGCCTTGCATGTGTGAGGCACTGGGTTCGATCCTCAGCACCATGTAAAAATAAATAAAATAAAGTTATAAAAAAAAAAAGAATAGCACCAGATCTCAAACTGTGCTTTAGTGGGAAAATATAGTTATGTTCTTGGGTCACTAGCCTCTTACTAGAGATTGAACAATCCAAACAATATAATGAGGCATAAATAAGCATGATTGGAACTTTGTAAGACAGAACTGTCCTCTTTGAATTCATCATCCAATGGATTCACCCACATTGATTTGATAGCAAATCAATGTTCCAGATCTAAGCTTAAAGTCATCCATGTGTTGGAATTCTATTTTTCCCCTTTAGTGGTGGAAAGTAGCTATGGATGTTTTCTTGCCCAAAATGTATTTCTTCAGGCTGATTCAACTAGCCTTTCTTATTTTTAGTCTATGATTGGTTGCACTTTCTATACTTCTCATTTTTAGGTGGACTGAAGAACTTTCTGAGATCCTGCCTATTGTTTTAAATCATGCCACATGGGTCTGCTCGACAAGTTGGGGTCTTGAGAGACGAAGAAAAGGGAGTTCTTGGGGAACAAAGTGGGGTCTCTCAGGACGAGGTTTTGAGGTGACGGGTCTGTGGGGTCACTCCGCCCAGACTCTGGGGTAGGTAAACAGTTCTGCTAGAGTGAGACGCAGAACCACCATTTATTCCAGAAAGTACAGAAGCTTATATACACTCCTGGACCAATCAAGGCCCAAAGTTACAGAGAGGTGCTCTCTGCCAAGAGCACAGTCCATTAGCATAGAATTGGGAAAGATGGAAGGGAGGGGTTGAAGGTATGGAGATGCTCTTACACTGCCTGCCACAGCTGCATGGATGCTGTCCAGTGCCCTCCATGAGCTTAGGGTGAGGAATATGAAATGATCCTGAATAGGCACATAATTCATGGCACCAAAGCATGGAAAGTCCTTATTTTCTGTGCAAGGGGGAGAGAATCCCAGATATGACTTGGATGTGGATTTTTCACTTCTATGCCCTGTGAAGTGTTCAAATTGCCTCTCTTGCTTTATAAATTTAATTAATAGATATCCAGTTTTTGTATTATGGTTAATAAACCCCAAAATTCTATTTGCTTGATCTTGCTTTGATGAGCAACTTATGTTGTGCTTGACAGGTAGCAGATACGAGATTGCATTGCACAAACATAAAAGGACATCCTTGCAATGAGATGAAAGGAAAAGTAAAATATGCATCTGACTACAGAGAGCACCTGCATGCACATTTAAAAACTCTGGCTACCATCCGGACCATGTACTTTATCAATAAGATGCCAATGAAGTGGATATGTCACTCCTTTCCAGTTTGTCATGCCTGATTCGTTTCGATGTGGCTTTTTGACCATTTCTGTATAATTTTAACAAAATGGATTTAACTCTATGAAAAACATCCAGAAAGTAATTTGCCATGACACATTTTAAAGCACATGTTATGCCTGATGACAGCATGTTTTGTAGTTAGATCTTGGGAGAGGAATCAGAGGGAATGATGGGAGCTAATGCAAAATGATCCTATCTGTGTCCTCTTGGGCTGGTCATTTATCCTTAGAATCCTAATTACTCCCTTAGCTCTCACACCTGCCATTTCCCCAAAGTTATCCCCGTGTAGAAAGGGAAGCTTAGCATTTTCAGTTCTGATAGAAAATATTATTTCTGTGCAATCATGACTGTGAAAATGAATGAGTCCAGCATCAAACGTTTCTTTGATAGAAAATTAGCCTTTGGTTTTAGGGCTACATAAAACCAAATGGAATTTGGGCAATGGATTTTAACTCAAACATAAAACATACCCTCAACTAATTCAAAAGTGCTAAGATTCAATGATATAAATATCTCTACTTTTATGCTGAGAAGAGTGGGGAAGGTCCTGATGAGCGGCTGAGCAGCAGTGCCAAGCCTAAGGCTGCATAACTCTGGAGCTAAACATTGCAGTGAAGACTCTGAAAGGTACTCAGGGATATTTTTTTTAGATCATTATCACATATTCTGTATATAATTCAATGCATTTTTTTTCTATTTGCTTCCAACTATACAATGATGGCTTCAGAAAGGCAGACTTTTTAATTCTTTGTAATTTTTTCCTCAATCCAATCCCATTTCCTTCATGGAAATGGAGTTTTAAAATGTAGCAGAAGCAAGTTGTATTAATTTAGAGAGTTGCTAAAACTGAAAATTATGCAGATGTAGGTGATATTCACTAATGACAGCAGGTACTGATTTTCTGAGTCAGTACTATGTCCTATAGGAGTGAATGAGTTTGGCTCTTCATTGGAAGGAGGGAGTAAAGATCAGACACTAGGAAGAGGAGAATTCTGTATCCCCTGGATTCTTTTTATTGTAGAATCATTGTAAAGTGATGACATCCAGAGATGCTATCATTTTTCCTTCGACATTCTTACTAAGAACAAAGGGCAATAAAAAGGGGAAAAAAAGGAAGAGGAGAGAAAGAAACAAATCTTTCATCAAACAGGAATTATTTGATGACGAAACATCTTGAAGAAGTTATTCTATTGAGTCTGACCCAATTCTGAAACTTTTAAATACTTTTGCTTAAAAATATGTCACTTTTCTTGTCTCTTAGCTTCAAGAGTTGGAACCCGGCTTCTACTCCAGCATCATGAAGACTGACAGGCCACCACCAGGTGCTAATTCCTACGAAGTTCATGGGTAGAGATCTTCTTTCTCACGCAACATTGCTTAGAAGTTTTGTTTGGAATTGCGTGAACACTGACATGTGCATGAATCTAGCTCAAGTGACATCCACATTTTTTTGCTTTTACATCCAAACTTCTCCTCCTAAGGAGCATGATGTAGGAGAAAAGAAGAGTTTATGGTGTGAAACTCAGAAGTCATCTTTGTCAGGACATAAGTGATTTTGCTTTGTCTTAAATCCACATTTCTTGCACTTTTTTAGTTCCACTAATTCTTGAAGAGGACAGATAAACTTTATATTTTAATTAATTTTTTTCAGTGCTCATGGTCTTGAGGATGAAAAGTTAAAAAAAAAAGAATTTCTATGGATCTATGTAAAAGAGGAGAGGGCAAAGGTTGTTTGTGATTAGCATTTATATTGTGTAGGAGTAAATGGCAAACTTGAGATTAGATTTGTAATATGGAACCAAATGAGCTAGAAGGGAAGCATAATATTTTGAATTAGAGATAATAAATCAATGTCTCATATAAATCAGTGAGTGCCAAAAGAGAATATGTAAAAGCAAAAAAGTAGGAGAAACAATATTTCTTAACCAATTACAAGATCTGCAAACAAGCTTGTACCATTACCTAAATGTTAGCCAATTCTAAGGCATAAGCAAGTATTTTTTCATTTTTGAGGATCTTAGCAAAAAGAGCTTGCCAACAAACTAATTGACTGGCATTCTAAAATTATAACTGCAATTATAATACCCTCATGACCATGCTACTATGCATTATGAAAATAAAATTGATATTTTGCTATGTATTCTAATCATCTTCAAATTATTTCTTATTGGGAAAATCATACTATATTAGCAAAAACTTTTGTTAAATAACTTTTAACCTAGTCTAGTTTTTTAAATCAATCAATTTCAGTTAGGAGATAACTTTGAGGTTTTTTTCCTTCTTTGAAATAGTGTCTTTGAAACCAATGTTTACATGATTCTTTAAAGATAAAAGAGTCTGTTCATGAAATAAGTGTAAACAGTCTATAATTATAAACTCACCTAAGTTTATTCAATCTCTTTATGGATATGCTCAGCATAAGCTGAGCATAGAAATATAGATATATCTTGTACAGATACAGGCATATTCAATAAGAGGAATCCATCCTCAAAGACCTATAGAAATATGAATCTCAAATGTGTGCAACATATTTAAACTGTCAGGCCCCATGAAATGTTCAATATTTATAGATTCACTTGTATTTCTGGGTAGGTGAAATTTTCACATCTTGTTTTTATTTGTTTAACAAGACTAAAAGGAAATTTAAAATACTTAGACTATACTTTATGGACCACAGAGAACACTGTAAAGGGTATGATCATATTGATTATGATGAGCTGTGAATGGTTGAGGGGCTGTAACTTTGTGACAGAATTCTCCCTCTTGACTGGTGCTGGTGCATTCAGTTTGCCCCCTTGTAGGAATGTGACAACTTCTTTCTTGGTTCAATTTTACAAGGTTTTGCCAACACAGTGACAAAGAACTCCTTGCTCTGCTCTTTAAAGGTGTCCTGGGGAGATGACCTACCCTCCAAATATGGTTCCCAACTCCTGATGGCTCCACACATCCCTAATAAATCTGTAGCATGTTCCCTTCTGAGAACTAATTTAGCAGGTGATGGCATAGGGACTCTGAGGAACCGTAGCTGCTGCAACAGGGCACCATCTACATTCTGGAGTACGCTAATGTGAATGAGGGGCATGTCCTCCTGCTGCCCCTGTGGCAGGAATCACTAATTCAGAATGACACTTCTGCAATGAGATCAGATGTAACCTTGGGATCTTGCTGGACACAGAGTTCCAGAAAGCTATTGCACATGAATTTGGCTTGGCAGGGAATGAGAAGCTACTTGTGTAGCTGCCACTTAGAGCTCATGTAGCTGCCACTTAGAGCTCATTTTCCAAGCGTTGTTTCAAAGGATATCGTTGCCCACCAATGAGTACAAATGAGTTTATTCATAATGATATTCTTAAATTTTATGCTTTAAGATGATTCTCAGCTCCAGGAAAGAAAACAATGATATGGAATATACAAAGAAAATATAAGTGATGGACTGGTAATGTCGCTCAGTGGTAGAACACTTGCCCAGTGTGTGCAAGGCCCTTGGTTGGATTCCCAGAACTCACTGCAAACAAAGTCAAAAAAATTAATTAATTGAAAGTAAAATGGAAAATGTGTGAGTCAGAAACCTAGCAGAGAAGTTATGAGTAAATGGGGAAAGATGCAGGCATGCTAGGCCATGAGTTGTGGCCTGCTCGGTTCCTCTGGGCACTGAGGATGTCAGCATCACCACAGGTGGGCACCAAGCAATGGCTGTTTACAGTAGTAGGATGTGGGCTCCCCAACTTGAACACTGATGCTGAAGAAAGGTGCCGCTGGCCACGGCTGGAATCAAGGCTTAGATGGTAAGGCTTACCTAGCGAAGAGGAGAAGACAGGAGTTGTGTAGCTAAGAGGGGCCAAGCTGCCTGCTAGATCTTATTTAGGGCATAAGTTATTTCAAGACCACAGTGAAAAGATGGCAGGACTATGTGTCTGGCTCAGGACTAGAGACTGTAGGACACGCAGGAAGGAGGTCGAGGTGAAGCAAAAACTTTGTCTTCCAAGGACAAGTGCAAATTTGAGAGAAAAGAAGAAAGGAGATCAATACATTTCAGGTAAATTAAACAGAACAATGTAAGGAGGTGCTTTAGTCAAATTTTTCTTGCTGTGACTAAAAGACTTGACACAAATAATTCTAGAGGAGGAAAGTTTCTTTGACACTCACTATTTCAGAGCTCTCAGTCCATAGATAGCCAAATCCATTACTTTGTGTCCCAGGTGGAGCAGAATATCATGGCGGAAGGGTGTAGAGAAGGAAAGTAGCTCAGAACATGGCCATCAGGAAGCAGAGAGAGACAGACCTCTCATCACCGACAAAATATAAAACCTAAGGGGATGTTCCCAGCAATCCTACCTCTTTCAGTCACACGTTACCTGACTACAGTTAACACCCAGTTACCTCCTATCAGTGGATTAGCACATAGATTAGATTAAGACTCTCCTAATCAAACCACCTCCCCTCTAGACTCCCTAGCTTTGCCTCATACATAAGCTTTTTAAGGACTCCTCCTACCTAAACCATAACTCTGGATATGTTAAGTATTTAAGTATTAAAAAATAAAAATAAAAAATACCATCAGTTTCTTATCACTACTATGGCATATTACTGCAAAAACGATACAAATTTATTAATTGATAGTAGGCTAGATGTCAGTTAACATCAAGGTGTGGCAGCCCGTCAAAGCGTGGCAGGGCTGTTTTGCTTTGGGATGCTCCTGGGAGAACCACCTCTCACCTGTGCAGCTTCCAGAAGCCATGGTATCCCTGGCTCCTGGCTCCTGCGCCGTATTAAAGTGCAACTCTGATGCCTTCATGGCGCCTGCTCTCCGCCTCCCACAGTCCCGCCTTCCTCTTATAAAGACTGGGATTATGCTGCACCAGTCTAGATAATCCAAACATATTAACTTAATCACATGCACAGAGTCACTTCTATCATGTAAATTAACATGTTTGCATTCAAGGGATGAGTTCATGAACATCTTTTTGGAACTAGAGGAAAGGGTAGCATTGAGTTGTCCACACCCATAAAAGTAACAAAACAGATTATAAAATAAATCTATGCAGAAATGAATTGATGGCTGTAGGAAAAAGTCAGGTAGATGTATTACAAATTAAAGATCATAAAAAATACTTAATAGAGAGTTGCTAGACTGGATACAGTGAGAAAGGAATTCACCCATGGTGTCACATCTGGGATATTCTAAGGTGCATACATTTGTGCACATACACACAAGAACAGCTCAGAGGTCTGAGGGACAGTTCCAGAGCTCCTCCCATACCCAGGGAAGTTCAAATCAAAAAGACAGAGAGAATACAGGGGAATCAATAATGAAAAGTGGGAGAATATTCTGCAAATGGAAAATACAAGCCTTTAGACTGAATGTGCATGTGTAGGACTGAAAACAATAAATGAAAATAAATTCAACACAATGGCACAAAGAAATAAAATTGCAGAACGTCAAAGATCCATATTCCTTTTCAGTTAGACATGAGGAATGAATTCAAGAGATCTACAGCAAAACTCGGTGACTATAGCTAATGGCAATATATTGTATTCTGGAAATTGCTAAGAGGGGATTTTAAGTGTTCTCATCACACACACACAAAAGATTTACTATGTGAAGTAATATATGTATTAATTAGATCAATGTAGCTATTCCATAATGTACACACATTTCAAAACAGTATGTTGTATATGATAACATATATAATTTTTATTTTTCAATGTAAAAATTTTTAAATGTTAAAAATAAATTTAAAAACTTAAGAAAAACGTATTGCTAAAAGCTAAACATGAGTAAAGATTAGACTTTTCATTAGCAATCAAATTTTTTAAAACAAAGAAATAAGAAAATATCCAAAATGCCTTGGCAAAGAACACACACAAACTATCAACTTAAACAAGTCTGGTGAACTTTGAAGTCTATACTTACATGAAGTCTATACTTACATGAAGCTTCAAGAGGGTACTACAAAATGAACACTGTGTCATATGGCTTTACCTTTCCTTGTGAGCTCACTTTGTTTTTGTGTTAGTGTTTTGCTTAGTATTACTTCCTGTAACCTTCGAGCCTCTGAATGTCAGATTTCACGTAGATACAGATATAGGTATTTGTCCAGTCGCTGATTCAAGGTTCAGGAGAGATTCACATATTGCTAGTGGAGATGAGCTTAGGTGGTGGCTACGTGAGGGGTGCCTTTCCCTTACCACAGGCTTCTCATGTTGTAGGAAGACTGGTGATACCAAGTGACCTCTTGACCAAAGAGATGGAACTGAAATAAGTTAAAGGAACTGTGTGACACTAGATAGCCAAGATCATAGGCCAGGGAACATCCATTTCACTGAAACAAGTTTATCACAGAGTTTATTAAAGGACTAAGATGGCCTAATACAAAATGATGCCCAAGAAGTTGGTGGTTTTAAGCTGGAAGTGCTGTTGAGAACCTGTGGGTTTCCATTGAATGGAAATATTCTGAATATTATTCGGAAGATAGAAAATGAGAAGTTTCCTTGGATCACGAACAAGAATTTACTATGTTCTACTGACTGTCCACACGTTCGACATCTTGAGTTTGGGTTTCATGTAAATATTATATATGAGATAAGATAGACTTTCACTCAGGGGCCGACGCTACCCACTTCCGGTGGTGACTAGAAGTCTTCAGTTGGGAAAGATGTTTTTGTAGACTCGCAAAGCAAAATCTAGTCAATTCTGGTGCCAGCTTCAGGCACCCATCTTCAACACCCTGGAGTGGACAGAATGGCCACGCAGGTCTTCGGCAATGGTGGTTTGTTCCATAGTTTGTGGTAACTGTTCAACAGTAAGCTCTCGTGGTTGGTTGGGGAAAGATTTACTTGTAGTCTTTGCCAATTTCCCTTCTGTAAATAGTCCCGCATGGCTGATTCACTAACATTCACTAAGATGCCACTGGGTTCTGAGCCCCATTGATTGTTGCTCGCTGGGGTGAACTGACCAGTGCGTCTTTGGTCTGGTGACTGAATTCTGAAATTCTGTATCTCAAGTGGTTATCATTTGGTCACCCATAGGGGAATAAAGTATAGGTGCAAAAAATTTGAGTGTAGGTTACATAATGTTTATAAGAAAAACATGGGGGGCTGGGATTGTGGCTCAGTGGTAGAGCGCTTGCCTCGCATGCGTGAGGCCCTGGGTTCGATCCTTAGCACCACATACAAAGCAATAAAATAAAGACATTGTGTCCATCTACAACTAAAAAAAAATATTAAAAAAAAAAAAGAAAACCATGGGAATGGTCTGTGGTTTGCATAATTGAGACTGTGAGGAATGGTTGAAGAAATGGCTACACTTTAGAAAGAAGAGAGCTAAAGAGTGATTTCATGATCTTTGTGTTTATACTGTCTTTATCTGGGGGGAAGGTGCAGAAGAGGATCAAATCAAGATGAATGTAGTCTTAAATATTCCCCTTTCCCTACCCCATACTTGTACATTTTATTAAAAATAATTTTGGGCCGGGCTTGGTGGCTCAAGCCTGTAATCCCAGAACTTAGAGAGGCTGAGACAGGAGGATCGTGAGTTCAAAGCCACCCTCAGCAATGGCGAGGCACTAAGCAACTCAGTGAGACCCTGTCTCTACATAAAACACAAAATAGGGCTGGGGATGTGGCTCAGTGGTCGAGTGTCCCTGAGTTCAATCCCCAGTACCAAAAATAATAATAATAATAATTTTGGTGAAAAATATTAAACCTTTCTTTTTCTTTTGGATTGGCCATCAGTTGATCCAATCTTTACATCTTGAATCTTGCTGGTTCTTATAGTATAGAGCAGATTATGCAAAGATAGTCCCAGGGACTTGGTTTTTTTTGTTTTGTTTTGTTTTTTGGTGCTGGGGATTGAATCCAGGACCTTATGCATGTGAGGCAAGCGCTCTATCAACTGAGCTATATCCCCAGCCCTTAGGGAACAACTTTTGATGCTAAATAATCAAACACAGTTTAGAAAAGGGAAAAGGTAGGAACTCTTCTATTAACCACTGGAGCTAGAAATTTCAGTCCTTCCTCAAATCCTGCTCCCTCCACGTGGTCCATCACTCTTTTATGAATTGTCAATGTGCAAGTTTTCTAGAATTTTTGCTAGCCTTCCCTTCCAGCCCATGGCCTACTTCAAGCTATTGTCCATGGCATGTCAACCTTTTCTTATTTCAATTGAAATAAGCATTGGAGAATTGTTGGATAAATGAATGATAGTTTGGCCACCATCTGACAATTCCCCCAAACAGCGTTCCCTTTCTGGGGAATATTTTAAGTCAATTCTTGCTGTTACAAATGCAAGATTGGAATCTTCTACGCACTTCCATTGGTTCAACATGGACAATTATGCTATTTCCAAAAGGTTACCAAATGTGACTGGCATTGAAATTTTTTGTTTTTCAATTTCTAAGTATAATCACCCTTCATCCTTTGCTTAAAATGCAAAATGTTTTTTCTTTGAAAAATAGCGTTAGATTTTACATAAGAAGAACTTGCAATTCTTGCATATTATCATTCTTGTTTAAAATTTGAAAATAATTTAGAATCACTAAATAGGAAAAAATCTCCAGTGAGAAGATTAAAATGTATAGTTTACAAATTAGATTGAATAGACTGTTCAAATTAAAATTTGTCTCAAACAATATAGTCATTCACAAATGATGATGTATGAAGTAACTTTATTGTTTCTTGATTCATTTATTAATTCAACTCTTGGTAAAGCCAGTATTTTGTGTGGCCCATGTATGTGAGGGATATATTGATAGAGAAAAGGAACATTTAATGGTCTCCAATGTGCTGGGTGTTTTATATGTATGACATTGAGGTACATACGGAGGTAGACCACTACATCCCTTTTTCAGATGACAAAATTGAAGCTTGGATTAATTAATAGTTGCAGTCACAGAGCTTCTGGACTGGCAGCCTGTCTCCTGCTCCTCCTGGCTTCAGGCCTCAGTCTCCCTGGGGCCACCTGGCTTCTCCCAGGGAAGCACAGCATGAGCACCAAGCAAGTGGTTCCTGACATCAAGGTTTTCAGTGTAGATGAAAAAGGAAACTCCACGGCCAATACCATGTAAAAACAATGTCTTTGCTTTAAAACATTTCACAATACTAAATGGAAAGACATACCCGTGGAAACCTGTGTACTGGGGATTTCGTTTTATTTATTTACCAGTACAATGAAATAGTGAGTCCCACATCCACCCGTCTATCCACTTATGCTTTATTTCGTCCTGCATTCACACAACAATAACTATTTTTTAAGCAAAAAAGATGCCTTGATTCAGGTTTCTTCACACATACAGTTATTCTGAGACTAAAATATGGATGGTTATAATTTTATTATTGCATCCTCCTTTCCACATGCATACAAATCACATATTTCTAAGACACTAATGCATGTAGGAAAATGTATAAAGAAAGACACATCCAACCTATAGAATTTAAAGCAGATCTGTGTTTGTTTTAGGGGCCATAGTTTAAGAAAGGGAATTGAAAAGAAGAGCCACAGTGAAAACCTGTGTTTACAGAAGCTTCTGCATCATGATTGTGTCAATGCATGCTTTTGTCAAACTTTGGTAAATGCACACTTATGTTGGACTGTGTGCTTTTCATTGTAAATATGTATGTGTATATATATCTCAAAGTCAGCTTAAAAAGACATATTTTAAGATTACATTTAATATGCACACAAAAAGCTAGAAGAGAAAAAATTTTAAAACATTAACTTAAAAAAGGGATTGATTCACTCAGAACAAGAGAACCAGCCAGGGTTTCATCCACAAACACCCCTAAAATTTCATCAGCTTAGAGCAGAAGTGATTCTGGGGCACACTCCATCCACCTTGACAGCCCTATTTTGTATTTTATTTAGAGGCAGGGTCTCACTGAGTTGCTTAGTGCATTGCCATTACTGAAGTTGGCTTTGAACTCGCGATCTTCTTGCCTCAGCCTCCCAAGACATTTGAATTACAGCCATGTGCCACTGGGCCTGGCTGAGGGGCCAACTTCTTATCATATCCTCACATGGCAGATAGCAGAGAGCTCTCTGGGTTATGAAGGCACTAATCCCATTTTTGAGGGCTCCACTCTCATGGCCAAATCACCTCCAAAGTTCCCAGCTCCTGGTACATTGCATTTAGGGTTAGGTCTTCAAAGTATGAATTTGAGGGTCACAAAAATATTCAGCACACAATAAATCTGGGGAAAAATTTTTAGTAAAATTCTTAGAAAAGTTTTTAGCAAAAATCCATCTTTCCTGAAATCAACATTAGTGGAAAACATTCCATTCTATTTAGTGCTTAGAGTCTGTTTTGGTAAACAGGAAAAGGAATATTATATTATAAGCACACACAAACACACATATGTGTGTGTACCCTCTAGCACATACATATTAGATATAATACATCTAGTGCTGACTGATGATTGCTAAGCCAGTACATATTTATTATAGTTTCTATCTCCAATTCATAGGGGAAAGATTTTTAATCAGTTGTTAATATTACATATTTTTAAAGGTACTACTTTTTCTTAGTTTTTAGTTTCTTGAAAATAAGAACAGAATGGAAAGATTCTTACTATTGACAATTGTGCCCTCAAGTGTTAACTGTATTCAGAAGTGTTTAAGAGAATAATTAGGTTTATTTCATTCCATCATATTGTACTATAATTACAAATTGACCTTTGTTCTGTTTATACACACAAATAGTACATTCTCATAGGATTTTTTGTGAAGAAGAAACACTTGATGATAGCCTAATTCCCTAACAGAATTATATGGTAGTTCTTAAATAACCTTACCTTCAGAAAAAAATATGAAAGACACTTGCATTAGAGATCAATTTCCTGCTGTTCAGTTTAAATTTTCCATGTGGTGCTATCCAAGGACACCTTTCTTGTCCTATCATTTGATGGAAATGATTTCCATGTGTTTTATGATTCAAGTTCATTCTGCTTCAGACAATACAGTGACTTCAAACATTTCCATTCTTCAATTGAATGGCTAACTATGCCTTGTAGAAATGGTTTTATTTGGTCAGAGTATTCTAAGATTTAAATAAGAAGTGGAAAACACATTTTGGGCAAGAATGGTAGCCTACACATTACAGAGTGGTTCCACATTTAAATGTTATTAGCAAATATGATGTTAAACATTAATGGTTTTATTTCATTCTTTTATCACAGGGATTCTAAACATGATGTGACAACCTTAACTCTGAATCTCCTGGTCTGTGTCAGTTTAACCCCAGATCTTTGCTACGCCATTCTGAACACTACCATGCGTCTAGCTTTTATATAAGAAACAGGTGGTTAAATACCTTCATGTGTCTCTGACCATTCCACTGCAGTCTCTTGTGTGGTATTTTGCTGATACCTAAATCATACCTTCGTAATTGTCCAGAAGCATCCTGCTGTTTGCTTGATCAGTTCCATTAAAGAGTGCATTAACAAAAAATGAATTAAAGTTGAATGTTAATAAAGCCTCAATTCCCTAATCCATCGTCTTAAAGGCAAATATTTTTAGTTTCACTATTGAATCGTTGTCAGTCACATCTTGGTTCAGGGAGCAGGAGTTTGCAGGGGGCTTTGAGATTCACTGTTCCTTGATGCACCTTAGTTGTCCTGGTTTCATAAATGGCACCGTCGGAAGTTGTAATCCTGCAAACTTCTCTCAATGATGGTATTCAAATGCTGCCCTGTTTGATCTGCACTGACTCTTCAGGGCTCCTGAATATTGACTGGCATTTCAGACATCACCAAAGAGTGTTCCGCAGCCTTCAAAGAGTACATTTCAGTCGTATGGGGATGATTTACCTTGCAGAGAGCATTTTGTGAACTCTGAATCACAGCCTCAATCCTCACAGGCTTTCTAAGTCCTGTTCAGTCTCATTTGCACCAGCTGTGGGTTGAATGGAGGTGGTTTTCAAAGCCAAACCAACCTTGAAAACAGGATGATAAGTGAGAGGCACACAGGCAGGTGGACCCTTTCTCCTGACTCTCACAGAATCGTGTTTCACCATTGGCATAATTACTGGAATCTTAACTCTACCCCTAAGCTCATGTTTGGATATTCATCACCAGCCTGGAGCTGATTAGGGTTCCAATAAACCCTTCAGCATCACCTGAAGGTAAATTTCTATTTCCTTTGGATTCTTCTGATCCTCCTTCACCTTTCATGTTAAGAATGAC
This sequence comes from Geosciurus inauris, assembly GCA_004024805.1. Taxonomy (NCBI): domain Eukaryota; kingdom Metazoa; phylum Chordata; class Mammalia; order Rodentia; family Sciuridae; genus Geosciurus; species Geosciurus inauris. The sequence continues at coordinate 42,630 of PVHX01000948.1, forward strand.
CTCTCTGATCCCTTCCTATGGAAAATACAGAGAAGAGGAGTAGAGAGCTTTAGAAAAGGAAATATCCATGAAGTTAGGACGGAGAGCGGGGATGAAAAAACAGATTTGGATCCAGATGGTACCACATTGCAGTTTTCCATCAGTGTTTCCCTCCTTTGGAATTTGGAGAAAAGAAAATGATGGAAGTCAATATGCCAGGCTGGCTGCTGAACACTGAGATCCTACAACTGGAATTCCCAGTTTCCTCTTGAATTAACCATATTACTAAGCTGGCAGGCTTTTCCCCCAGTGACTGGGACAAACTGGCCTGTTGAAACTTACGGTATTGAGCAGCAGAGAACATAAGTTCCAAAGTCAAGCATGGCTGGGGGGAGGGTGTGTTTCAGGCAGAGCTCCCTCATGTATGTCTATTTCTCTTTTCACCAGGGTGAGGAAACACTTCTCCCTGAGGAGGGCCAGTTCTGTCCACTCTAAGGAAACTCCAGAGGGTTGGACAAACAGCACATCCTATTGGATAACACACCAGGGTCAACTGCTGGGATCGCTTCTTAGTGTGCCCATTTTAATGTGTTCATGATACCACCTATAGTTGGTCTGTTTTCTATTTACATATTTCCATATTACCATTATGAATTTTTCTTTACTTATTTTTAGTTTATGTGTTTTTCCTCCCTAAGATAGAAGCATAAATATTTGATTAAGAGGTACAAATATCCCTCTTAAAACTGATATACCTGAATCCTTCATTTCATCCCTTGAATTTTGATTTGCTTTATTTCATTATCATTCAATTTAATCTATTTTCTAAATGGCCCCTGTGATTTCTGATTTTACATATGGATTATTTCAAATCATGTTGCTTACTCTCTAGATATTTAGAAATTTTTAAAGATATACCATTGTTAATGATTTCTAGTATAGTGACATTGTGCTCAGAAAACATACTCGGTATGATTTAAATCCAATTTATCACAACTTGTTTTATGGCTGGGATTCTGATCTTCAGAGTTGATGTTTTATGTAGAGAGACTGGAAATATATACTCTGCAGTTACTGGATATAATGTTCTATATGTGTTAATTCGATAACTATATCTCATCATGTTCAATTTTCCAGATCCTTATTATTTTTTTATCTGCTTCTTTTATTAATTTCTGAAAAAGAGCACATTTAATGTGTGACCATAGTGGCAGCTTTTTCTGACATCTATTTTAGTTTCATAAGTCATGATTTTTGAAGATTTTTGTGTATTTTGAAGTTTTATTATTTAATTTAAAATTTTGATTTTTTTAAGGATGCCCAGATATTGTTTTAAAAATATCAATAGATTCACCCTTCTGGGACTTTTCTTTCCCTCCACAACTTCCCATTTCTCCCTTGAGCCTGAAAATGTAATGTTCACATGTTTTAAAGTGTTCTTCATCTCTAGATGAATTTTCTGAGCTTTTTCTGATAAGTGTATAAATATATGTATATACACGACTGGGTGCAGTGGCAAACTCCTGTGATCATAGTGACTCCAAGAGCTGGGGCAGAACGATTGTGAGTTCAAGGTCAGTGCTGGATGTTTAAGGAGACTCTATCACAAAAAATTACCAAATAATATATTGCCTTAAGAACAAAATGTTCTTTAATTGGGATCAACTTACAACCTTATGATGGTAACACATGATTATATAGATGCAATATTGAAGTTCATGAGCATATTCTTTAGACAAAATACCCAAAGATACTAATGTTTTCATTACTAAGGAGTTAGTCTCCAGTTCACTTAATAAATGTAAATATTAAGAAGTTGATTCTATTAAGATTAAACTATGATTTTTACTCTATATTCAAAGCATACATAAAAAATGGTAACTACATCTCTTTGTAATGGTTTGGAATGTCTGGCATAATTTAAAAGCAACTTTCCATTTGGCTGGTACAGTAAGCAAATGGAATTAGGAGAGCTGGTCTCTGTTTCTTGATGTGAATGTACATGACTAGTATAAAGTCCTTGGTTTGCTTTTATTACTATTTTCACTTTTTTTTGTTATATGTCTGTTAATGTGCATACAGGATGACATTTCTATTATATTATGGCTTAAAAATAAAATAGAAAAATATGATCATTTAGACACTCTTGGTTGTCTTTTTCCCTCTTGGCAACTTCCTCAGTAGAACCATGCATTTATAAAGATGATGTTACTAGGGACAAATCCCAACACCAATGCCAGTCATGATTATCCCAGTGGTCTAGAGTAGAAACACAGTTCTGACCAGGGAGCTGTGAAAGGTACTTTGCCAGAGGACTTAATGGAAAAAATTCCTTTGACAAATGGAAAGACAGGGTCAAGTGTGCATAAGGCAGAGTCCATGGAGAGCATGGGTAAGCACACCTCTGGAGATGGCCACATGAGAACAGACAGCCCTGGAACCATGCCACCTGGGGACTCCTGGTGAAGAGAGGGTACACGTTTTCCTCAGAGATCATTTGTATTTTATTCTTTGTGCCTGGGTGCAAGTGAGCCAACACAACTAGCCTCACTTGAATATTCTGAGGCCTTTGTCTATTCAAATTAAACGTAGCCTTCTGTTTTCTAGTAATTAAAAATAAAGTATCTTAGACTGGGAGTGTAGCTCAGTGTAGAGCACTTGCCTGGCATGCAGGAGGCCCTGGGCTCAATATCCAGAACCACACATACACACACATAGAGATATACGTGTGTGTGTGTGTGTGTTATTATTAAATGATACCTGGAAGAATACTGACCTATAGTCTAGTGGTAAACTTACATCTTGATTATTTGACTTATTTATTTTTAGGATTTAATATCTATATTTCTTGAGATATTAAATGTATACTTTTTTATAGAAACTCATTATTTTGCCAATACATTGTAAATTATAAGATGTATAGCTTCATATTGATACTTTATATAGGTATTTTTATGCGATTGAAAATAGTCTTATAAACAACCAACTTTCTATAGGGTTTATAGATATTCTCAAGTATTTGGCAATATCATGTTTAATACTTCACAATAACCAATTGTTATTGGTTTCTAACCTCTGACTACTTTTATTACAGACTTACAGGCGGTAAATAATAAAAAAAGCTAGCATTTTTTTAATAAATAAGTACAATTTCAGGGAAATTAAATTTTCCATTTATTTTTGTATTAAATTTCCAAACATCTTGAGGAGAAGCTCTTTAATTTTTATAATTTTACGTAATACGGATGACTGGGAGAGTAATGACTTTAATAGATCTTTTAATTGTCTACTTTTGTACATCTGAAATGAATAAAATTGGTGCAATTCATGACATATGGTAAGTCTTGGGCTAGAGTCAGATATCCAGGAGCACATAAAGTCATCCTCTGGTGCATCCTAGCTGCCTCCATAACGTCTTGTATTATTTTTAGTAAATGTAAGATAGGGCACAGATAGAGCGTCATGCTCACCAGAGAGCTGTAACTTGTCTTAAGGAAAGACAGGACTAACTAAGGTGGGGAGACAGGAAGAGAAGGAAAGGCAGGTGCCTTCCTTCCGCACATCCACATAGCTGCCCTGCTACTTAGGAAAGGGAACTGGCTTCATTTTCTCATTTATTTTGCCCTTGGTTTCGCCATATCCTTGGTGTCAGGAAATTCTTTGCTCAAAGCCTCAATCGCTCATGCTCAAATTTAAACACATTTCCTCCTCTGTAATCAGTGAGGGTAGAGCAGCTGGTCACCATCTTCTACACACTCAACCTTCGATCCTTTTCTTTGGACTAAATGATCTTACTTCATAGAGTCATAAAATTAGAAGGGACCTTGAAGTCATCTCGTCCTTCCTCTGCCTTTAGACAACACTACCCTTAACCACGATCCCAAACAGATGAGCAAATCCATCCTATTTTTAAAAGAGATCAAGAGAAAAGTAATCAAAAGCCTCCAACAGTCACACATTCCTCTGATGAGAAACCCTTGCTTTCAGGAAATCATCATCATTATCATCAAATAGCATTTTCTAAACACCCACATGTGCAAAATGTGTCTGTGTGTTCAGACCCTAAAGGGGGCCCTGGAGGCCCAGAAGAAAGGATTGGAGAAAACCATAAAGGTGCATGGCGCTCTGGGAGGCCACTGCCATGCTCAGACCTACAGCAAACCCAGCAAAAGCAAACTATTACAAATATAATAATAAAAAATCCCCAAACCTCCAGGGGATTGTCATTTTCTTTTTTATTTAGGAAAATGGCTTTGTAATGAAAGATTACATCCATCTCATTTTCTTCTGTCTAAATATTAGTATTTACTAATTGTCAAGCTCAAGTTTAATGCCCAAAGGAAGAGGGACATAAAGATGCCCTGTGTTCATGTGAAAGGAATCTGTGTCAAAGCCTTAACATTTGGAACACAGAATGCTGAATCCATTGCCTCTGCTACCAAATGGAGGGAAAGTTTGCTCTGAAAAACTTCAGAAATTCTCTTTTCTCCCATTGCTGGCTCCTTGTTCCTGTTTCTGGGGAGCCGAACACAAGATCCCCAAACCTATCCTCCTAGGCAAGGTTCAACACTCCCCAGCCAAGGCCGGAAGGTCTCCTTGTCCTTCAGCACTCACTTCAGGTGAGGAATCCTCTGTCTTGAGTGCTACTCATTTCTGCTAGGTTTAAATTGAATAAACCAACTGGCTTGGAGGTAAGCCTTTCTTTCACTCAGAAACATTTAAATAAAGGGAAGATTGTTCACTGAAATTAGCCAGGTAACAGCCTGGGTACTGAGGCAGGACAACGTGAACCCGGGTGGTCCTCCAGGTTACCACACACCCGCCTCAGGCATTCTGCCAGGGAATGAAACACAGTGTCTGCAGTCACACATCATCCATATTCTCCTTCCTCACCTTTGTGGGTTTCTCAGCTGCACCCCATTGCTCACCTTTGCAGGAGGCCCCATGGAACTGTGAAAGCAATCAGTGCTCAGAGTCCAGAAGCTGGCCCTGAGCGTGCACACCCTTGAAGAGACCCCTCCTGGGGTGTGTGCATTACCCTCAATAGGCTTCAAGTATTTGCTGCACAAGCTCAAGAGGTTATTGTGATTACAGTTGCAATTTGGTTTAGTTTTCGGTTCCTAATATGCAACAACCAGTGCAGAATATAATTGCATAATTTCTGTAACTGTGGATAGCAGATTCATCTAGAAAGATTTCATCATAAACATAAAATAAATTAATAGACTATACAACAGTATTGGGTTATAGTTTTTTATTTCATTTTTTATTTTCTAGTAGCTATGTCCATTCTATTTTCTAAACTTATTGAAGGCTTAAAATTTTCACTACTAATGAATAACATATTTAAGATCTTTGAGAGAAATAAACTGCTATATTGATAGTATTGAATATCACCTATATTTTAAAGGAAAGAAAATAGTACTTAAAACTTTAAAATACCCAATTGCATTTCACTACCTTTAAAATACCCAATTGCATTTCAAGGCAAGGAGGTTTATTCTCATTTATTTCTGATAAAGAAGTTGAGCCTTAGAAAGGAATTCTGTGCAATAAACTGAATTTATATGCAGACATAGCTGATCTCAATGTGTGTATGTTAAATCAAATAAGAATCAACGAAACTAAGTAAATAATGAATTTCTAGAATTTATCATAAAAACTTTGACAGATGACCACTTGTTGATGATTTTCCTCTTGAAATACACACAACAAGCGTTTCCATTTCAACATGAAATTGACACATTCTCATGCACTCTTGTAGCTGCACAAAAGCCCATCTGACATTAAATGCACTTGCATCTTCATCATGGCCATTAAGTGACGCCCACCGGTACCTTTTCTGCTCCATTCCCCATCCCTCTCTTGACTTAACAGCTATACTTAGCATACTTACTGCATTAGCTGTGTAGAAAATGTTATATCTCTATCTCTACTGCTTCCCTCTGTAGCAAGACTGGGTTTTGAGTCCTGTGACTATGATTTCCTAAGAGTATCCATCCTTCATAAATACTACTTCCAGTGTTTCATGTGAAGTTGGTAATCTTCATTCATTCAACCAAGTCTGAGCCTCAGAGTGGCATTTGTCACTGTGTTAGCCAGTTTTTTTGTCACTCTGACAAAATAGCTTAAATAATGCAGTTATAAAGAGGAAAGGTTTGTACTGGATTGTGGTTGCTGAGTTTGGCCCATGGTGGCGCAGTACATCATGATGCAATTTGCAGAGGTTTAGCCCATGGTGACACCATACATCATGGTGGGAGTTGTGGAGGAGGACACATCTTCACCTCACGTCAGCTGGGAAGCAGAGAGATGAGGGCTCAAGGTCCTATTTCCCCTTCAAGGACATTCTCCCAGTGACCTAACTCTTTTTCACTAGCCCCCAATATCTAAAGCTTCCACCATCCCCAATAGCACTACATACATTTAGGATCCAAACTATAGCACTGGCATTACCAACATCACAGAAGAAGTGGCAGGAGACAAAGGAGCAGCTCCTACCCCTGGGTGATTGAGCCTAGCCAGAGGCCAGCATGCAGACATCAGATGACACACGGTGGGCCTAGTCATCTAACCCAGAGAAGTTCTCACACTGCTTTCTTTCTTCTGTGTTACAGGTAGAAACTGTAGACCTACAAAAATAAATTAAATAATTTAACTTCATTTTATGCTACATAGGATACAAAAGATTACATATATGTGTATCTATGGAAAAGACATTAAGAAGTGGTGTATAATGGATGGAGCTGGAGAACATCATGTTAAGTGAAATAAGCCAATCCCAAAAGATCAGAGCCCAAATGTTTTCTCTAATTTGCAGATGTTAATTCACAATGGGGGAGTTACTAGGGAAGGATAGAGCTAGATTAGATAGAGGGGAGGGAAGGGAAGGGAGAGGAGGAGATGTGGGGATAGGAAAAATAGTAAAATGAAACAAACCTTATTATTTTATGTATATATAAGACTGCATGACCAATGTGATTCTACAACATGTAAAATCAGAAAAATAAGAAATTATACCCCATATGTATGATATAGCAAAGTGCATAAGTGCATTCTACTGTCATATATAACTAATTAAATTTAAATAAAATTTACAAGAAGTAGTGTAATAGGACATTTGGAAACAAAATTTACTCTTATCACAGATTGTCTATTTTTCATACTTTAATATAGCATAGTTATTGTCCTTACCATTAGTATCAACCTGAAGTAAGAAAAAATATCACTTTACCAAGATAGGGGACTTAACAACTAATGAAAATTTCCAAAGGCTATATCTTAATGTAACACACTTCTATGAGAATGGTCTTAAATTTTACTTGCATATTTTTATTAATCAGCACATTTGATCCTGATGAATCATTATTTGTATTAAGTTTTGGTTCTACAAACCTGTAGTACTCTGAGCAATTCAAAGTCAACTGATTTTAATTCAATTTAGTTCAAGTTCTTTAAGTTCATGATTAGACAATTTGGAAAAGACAATAAAATATAGAAGAGTATTTTCTTAACATTTTTTCTAAAGCTATTTTCTTCTACACTTCTAGAAGTAATCTAAAGGGCCTAGTAAGTGTTTATGGGAAGATTTGCCCAAATCTAGTAGATGGTAGATGAATTGTGTCATCTATGAAAATAATGTTCTTACTTTTGAAAATGAATGGTTGCAATGAATTCTCTTTATTACATTATGGTTTAATTTGTATTTACAAATTAAATTTTGTTATATGCAAAAAGCAGTGGATATGATTCTTAAAATAGTTTTACCAAATAAGAAGTTTAAGCCAACTTTGATAATCTTTTTAAACAAATTTCTCTTCCTATATGAGGTGATACTAATCCACATCTTTTTATTTGTTATCTTGTTCCATCCTGTCATGAACATAATGGCTTCCAGTTGTAAATACTAGGTGAGAAATACTAGACCACTGTAAGCCCAGGTGGCCTTCACAGTAGATGGTAGATGGATATTAAACGTCCCTTGCTACATGTCACTCAGAACCACCAGCCTGATTCTGTCCTGGGTCTGTACAGATGTACTCCTGCCTCACTGTTAGAGGGATTTACTCTGGTTGTCATCTGACTGAATAATCGGAGCTAGAACCATCCTTGAGATACACTCCATGACTAGATCCTTTTATAGATAATTCCCAAAGTGGAATCCTATGATCTTAAATATTTGTGGTCATCTAGTATAATGAATGTAAACTTTGTGCCCAGCCAGTATAATCATCTTTTGCAAGCAGCACATACTATTACTGTACTGAAACCAATGAGACCATGTCTGAATATTGGTGTCTCACCAAGAGAGTCTCAGGTCGGATATGAACCTCTCAGTGCCTGGGTCCATGTACTTAATATTTCAGCTAAGGCTCAAAACAGCCTTTAGAAGCATTTTCCATCACCTCTTGTAAGCACTGGATTTGTGCAAGATGCATTCATTAATCAAATCCAGGATGCAGTCAAGACCTTGCTTCTGTTGGAGCCAAAAGGAAAAGAATGATTTTATAAGCTGATGAAAATGACATATGTGACTCTATTTCTCTGAGTAGACTTCAGTACATGTTTCATCTCGAATTTTCGTATTTTGAAAGGCTTGCCAAGTCAGCTCTCAGACATCTCATGGAACATGTTGCTGTAAAGCTACATCAAACACTATTCTGATTCTGACACGTTTCTCTATACAATTGCACATACCTGGCTTTCAAAACAGGGTAAGCTGAAATCACTGAAGAAGAAGAAAAAGACTATTAAAATCCTTGAGGATTTCAAAAATCAATGATCCTGCAGAAGAAGAAGAGGCCATTTATCATTACTGTCTCTTTGATGTCAAGAAATGGGAGGGGAAAAAACAGAAAAACATTGCCCTTAACATCCCAGCTGAGATTGGTTGCTCTAGGATTTACAGAGCACTTCATCACCCCATTATTTCAATAGCTATCATAATGTCATTGCAGATCAAGATTAATATTACATATTATAATCATTTCATTTGAAAGATGAGAACTTGAGGGTCAAAGAATTTATATCATTTTCAGCTGGTAAGTCATCAATGACTCCACAATCCATCTCTAAAAAATTGAGAGTGAAATCTGTGTTATTTCCATTCCCCAGTGATGTGTTTTACTAACAGGACATCCAATTTTGTGTATGGAGAATCACCGTTGTTTAAATTAATGTTATTATAATATATCTAATATATTTCTAAAGGTGACTTCTAAATTCTCTTTGAACTAGAATGAAGAATAAAACATGTCTTTTTATTTCCTCACTTAAAACAAATTCAAGTCCTCTGAGTCAACGACTTTCTCAAAGATGGTATAAATGATTTCATTCCAGATTACTTGAGATTACTTGCAATTATCAGGCAAATATTTTAAGATTTCTTAATCTTGATTGGATTTTGGCCTGGATCATACTGTTTTAGGAGGCATCCCTGTGTGGTGTAGGTTGCTGGTCACCTGGCTTTCTGCTTTTTGTATGCCAATAGTACCCCCAGTTGTGACAACCCCAGATATCTTCAGACATTGCCAAATCACCTCTGCCTGAGAATCACTGGTCTACATTCATTTAATTGCTAGAACAGGCGCTATCTCTTAATATTATATTGGACAATCAGAAATACTTGCCATAAATTAGCAGAGGCATTAATCTTAATAATAGTGCTATAGTGGATACATGGGCACACGGCATAATTTTCTAATCCGATTCCATGTACGCTTTTGGCTCCAACTAACATTTTTCCAGCATTCCTTCTAATCTTTCTCTGACTCCTCTTATCTAGAGTGGAAATTTTCTTTTAGCCTGTTTTATTTCCTATCAGCATCTCCCTACTGGGAGACAATGGATTCCTTACATTTTTGCACATCTTGAAAGTGGAGCACTGATTGCACTTCAGTTCTAGAAGATCTTCACAAGAATGTTCATATAGTGAACAGCATTAGAAAACGAAGATCATGCTGCCTCAGGAGCAATACACAGACAAACCTCCTCCCCATGATAACACGTGGCTTTTCAGGTCTTCTCTGGAATGCAGTACCCTAATGCTGAATTCATCAGATCCTGTACATATTGCCCTAAGGATTTAGTGCTTAGGGAATTTGCACAAAAATGTTGATTCTCTGAACACTGCTGTTATTGGAAGTAATAAACTGTCCCTGGTCTCTGACCTAGAAGGCTAATTGTCTCCCTGCAGCATCCATATACCTACACTGGCTACATTTTTATTTTGCAAGTAAGGAAAATATCTAATGCTTCACATTTTTGAACATCTATTCTTTAACATAGATGGAAAAATTAAATGCTATTTATTTCTCAGTGTTGACTTGTACATAGATCATTTCCATATGCCCTAATAGGTTATATTACATGAACTGTCTTTTTGTACTTATTGGAAGGGTATTCTTAAGGATGCCATTCACTGTATCACATACCTTTTCCTCTGTATATGAGCATATTGGCCCTGAAAAGAAGCAGCTATTTTTTGCATAAACAATAGTTTCATTTCTTTTTATGGATATCACAAAAGTTGTGATTTACTGCATTTGCATCCTTGTTATGTCTTTAGGAAATGAGAGCTTCCTTTTTTAGCCAACTTCTAGCAGCTGTGCAGTATCATTTGGTAATGTTTGGTGTTAACCTTACCACTGATTTATTATATTTCTACCTTTAAATAATTGGACATCTGGGGGTGGAATTTTAAAAAAATATATGCCAACCTCTTAAAAGGTTGACATAACAAGTCACCTTCTAACATGTTTTTATTATTAATGGGAAAAGGCAATCACATGGACATTCTCTCCTGTATGTTCCCCTGGAATGAGAAGATCAAAAGATCTTGTGTGGGGGGGGTGGGGGGTGGGAGGGGGACTGGGTTAGATGCCAGAGATCATCTGGGCAGAAATGATTGAGATCCAAAAAGAGTTTGGGAAAGTGATGGAAGGCCCTGAGAGCTGGCCCCTGGAACTTGAGAAGAGCACCCCAGAGGCAGCAGGAGAGTCCAGCTCAACACCAGTTTTCAACATAAGGCCCAGGATCCAAAGGAGAGGCTTAATCTGGTGGAAGTGTTCTGGAGGTGAAAACTGTTAAGTACACCCACTTCCACATGGTCTTTCTTTGAAGAGAAAATGCATACGCATTTGAATGGAAATTTAAAGAACTATAAATTGTTGACCCAAAGCAGACAGTAGCTTCTCCCCAGAGGATTCTCATGCCACAGCCCACGCTGTGAGCCAAGCAGGCACTGATCCGGAGGTGGGAGGCAGGCCTTCCTCTCCTACCGACTCTCAGGGCTGACTTGACCCTGGGACTGATGGACAGTGTGGGTTTTGCTTGTTTGCTGAACTGAGTGAAGGAAGTGAGGGAAAGTAGTAAAAGATAATACATGTGCTCAACGAGGAGCAGGGCGACGAGCACTCTCTACATTTCTGCCTCGTTCTCTCAGCTGTCTCGTTTATTTATTCATCTTCAGCAGGACTGGGGATCAAAGCCAGGACTTGTGCATGCTAGGCAAGCACTCTACCACTGAGCTACATCCCTGGTCTGGTCTCCTGTTTGTATGTGAGTTTCCATGCTCCTCAAGCTTTTATAGATCAGGTTTGGTTATTAATTAAATACCTCTACTATTAACTTACTTTATAAATATCTACTAATTTACTTTTACATATTTGGAATGACAGTAAAAGTTTTGGTAGGTGAATCTGGTCACTAAAGAAATATGTATTATCTCTCTTCTGAGGTAATGCTGTCATGGATGACTTCATTGTTACCTGACTGAAGTGTCTGTTGGGAAGAAATCATGATAGTAATGTTCACTTTTTTTCTGTAGAAGGACATCCATGGTCAGCGATCTCAGAGTTGGACACTTGCTCTAAATACAGTCTAGCAAAATTGTCAATGTTGCTAGTTATTAAAGAATCACAGTGCTGTGCAACAACTAAATAAAATAAAAACTGAAAAATGGCTCCATTTAATTAGTTCTTCTGGGAAATCCAGGTAGGTGTCTGAGGTCACTGAAGGACCTCATTACCAGATGGTGTAATCTTTATCTCTTACATTTCTGTAAGCCTGAAATACATGGTGTTTAGAATACTTTCTTTGTGTTTTACCTTAAATCGGGAAATAGTCTCTTGACTAGGTGATAGAGATAGTGCTAAAAGCATTCTGGTTTGAGAGCTAAGGTATTGTTGATCATACTCTATCTGTGGCAATCTGATAACAAGAGTCTAATGGATGTACAGAAAAGAGTTCATTTCAGAAAATACAACATTTTTTCAGAAGCATTTATTTTCTAAAAAATTCTAAGTATTTGTAGGTATTAGATACCTATTGGATTAGCCCTAAGCTGATGACTACTTATATTTATAATGAGCTTTCAATAATCATAGACAACTTACACTAGTATCAAATAACCTTTATAAATCAACTTGTATCATCACAACACAAATATCAAAACAAACAAACAAACAAAAAGCTGAACTAAACTAAAAGAGGCTTAAGTGTTTGGATCTGGCCCAAAATGACCATTAAAGTTGTAAATTTCCCCATGATCCTGATAATAATGTAAGCCATTTTCTCTATCGATGGAAATGTCCATATAATTTTGAGTAATAACATCCCTTCCAAGTGGCCTTTGGTATTTTCATTTTAGCTTTTATGAGCGTGAGTATATTCCTGATTTTGAGGAATGTCTTAGATGTGATGCCGAATTGCAGGGTCATCCAAATCTGAAGGGATTTTTTGCTGCTCGTTGCTATTACAATGCTTTCTTATTAAGTGGATTTTGCTTATGTAAAATAATGAGCTTTCTCTGTAGATACACAATCCAAGTGAGTCATCTTGTTTCTTTTTAGGGAAAATGAAGGCTCTAATGCTGTGGCCTCATATAGTTCCCTCTGAGGCATTTTATGACCATCCCAAGGCAGGCATTCGGTGCCGAATAGAGGACAGCGGAGACCAGCATTTTGCTTCAATGCCTAGGAAATCTAGTGATAAGCCTCGCTGCCTATCAGAACTGCTGCGCCTGTAGGCAGTGACCTCCACCCATTCCCTGGTGGTTCTGCTGGTTAAGTGGGGCAGGTGGGGGCGGAAGGCACTCTGACCAGACCCTGAAGGAAGCTCAGGTTTCCTCACCCACACCTGCACCCACCCCATCTTTGCTCTTGCCAAAACTCCTCACAGGCTCTTTAGTGACCTCTTTCCCAAAATGTAAAGTGAAGGCATGGTGCCGGTTCTCAACACAACGCCAGGTGTCTTCCCTCTGTCTTTAGTTTGGACAGATTGGCTCTTTTTGTTACTCTCAAGGTTTTTATATGTAAAATAGATGAATAACTACACCTTATGCCTAACACTTGTATTTCAAAACATTTATATCTATGATAAAGTTGAAAAAAGTACGATGCATACTAATGAATACCTTGCACGTGCATTCAACCATTGTTAATTTTCCTACATTTGCTTTCTCTCTCAGTATCACTTATATATCACATATGAACAGACTTCTTTATTTTCCTAAACTCTTTAAAAGGTCCTTGTAGAAATCAGGATGATTTTCATCACATGTAAGAAAATCAGTGATAATTTAGTAATATTATTTAATATACAGGATTTCTCATATGTAATTTCCTTATAGTTGTTTTTTTTTAATCCAAGATGAGATCAAAGTTTACATTCTGCATTTGATTTTGAATTTGTTATTTTTATGTCTTTTGTCCACTTCAGTGGAGAATACCTTTTTCTTTGTGTGGTGGCTTGGTTTGTTTTGATTTTCCTAAATACTGACTATTTGATGACTCTAAAACAGTTGTCCTTAGAATGTGCTGCATTACGGATTTGTCTTATTGTGTCCCTGTGTTTAAGGGCAAGTGAAACATTTTTGGAAAGAACGCCACTTAGGTGATCCTGTTTGTTTAGGGCAATGTAATACGGGGCACATGAATTTATGTTTTTCTACCAACAGTAAAACTAATTTTGATGACTTGGTTATGGTGTGATTGCCAGTCCTCTCCTATCTTATAAAGGAACATAAACACATGTTTTGGACAGGGCTGATAACAGGTGAGAGATTGTTGCTTTGTAACAACATAAATGTAAATGTCTTTTTTTCTAAAATCTTACATCCAGTAGTTTTCTTCATTTAATAGTTGGTCCTTGTCAAATTCAATTGTTGCTATAGGTTGCAAAACGGTGATATTTCTAATTTCCTTATACCCTTCATAGTTATTACTAGTATTTTTCTATAAAAAATCTTTCCCTTTTAAAAATACTTTATATTTCTAAATTATGTATTTACAATATTATAAATAGTTTAAGAATCTTAAAATTTTAAAGACAGGTAATAAAGTAGAATATGATCAATAATTTCTATGACATTTTATAGAAAAGTCATATTTTGATAAAAAGGTCTCTTACATAAAATCATGGAACACTTTTCACTTTATACAAGTCTACATTTTCTTGGTATCCTTTGGAAGCAACTTTTGTTAAAAGTAGAAAGGAATAAAATCCTCTGGGACTTGAGTTTCCACTTTCTGTTCAAACTAAGAAATGCCTGGCTGTCCAAAGGGGACATTCATTCCTCACTCTCTTGGTGGCCTCCTCCCACCAAGGCGGTGCCTAGCTATGAACTGCCAAGTGCATTTGAGTTTCTGCTCCCCTCATGGAACAGGAAATAGACCATCTTTCAATACACCTATGTATTCACGTGTGTGTGTGTGTGTGTGTGTGTGTGTGTGTCTATGTATGTGAAATTTCCCCAAACAGTAATGCAGACTGAAGGCCAATAAACACATAGTTCTCCTGGCTGCTGGTTGACCAAGTCACTTTCAAGCATGAGAATACTGTTTATATTCCTGATATTTAGATGAAGTTTTAACATCGCATGCTCCCGTGGAGATCTAGATGATTTAAGGTAGTGCCTGAAATACATGAAGGTCTTATTTGTTCTTTCCTTTGGGGATTTGCCATTTCTGTGGGAAACGGTGTCATCATATAAAGGTTCAAAATAATATTTCCACTAACGAGGGGTGAAGGCAACCTGCCCATTCTTCAGGCCATGAGCACCTTTTCCCAGGCTCTCAGCAGATCTTCTCTGAATGCCATTCCACCACAGGAGAGAAACATCCTCTCTCTGTTGGGTTATTCAGGTGATTGGCTGGCTTCTGTTTCTTATTTTGGCCTCTCAATGATCTTCTGAAATAAATAACAATTTACACAGCCTAATCAGATAAAGCATATGTATAGCCTGTGTGATAATAAAGATGCATATGTTGGGGCTTTTACAGAGATACATTTATTTAACAAAATATTTATAAAACACAGCAGATGAGGAAAAAGCAAATTCTGCAGAAAGACATGAGACTTAGTGTTGGTACCATTACTTTTAGGTCTCTGACGTGGTCAAGTCGCTCAACTTCTGTGAACTCTGGTTTTCTTGTGTATTGACAGGGGACGAGGATGCCAGGAATACTGTCAGTCTCTTCAAAGCTAGAAATGAAGCGTGGCACATACGAATGGTTTTGGAACCACTAGAATGTGTGCCTACACGTAGCACAGAGGTTCAGTGGAAGGAATTGGTCACGTGGTTATGGGGATGGGCAAGTCTGAAATCTGTAGGGCAGGACAGCGGGCTGGAGGCAGGAACACATGGTACTACATTTTGTATCTGAAGGCCACCTGGAGCACACTTCCCTCTTTCTGAGGGGACTACAAGTCTTTTTCTCTTAAGGCCTTCAACTGATTGGATGAGGCCCATCCAAATTAATGGAGGACAATAACTTTACTACTGTTTTAAATATTCACCTCATCTAAAAAATCCAATAACTTCAGAGAAATACTTTGGTGTTTGACCACATTTCTGGGTATTCTAGTTTAGCCACATTGACATATAAAACTAATCATCACGGTTGGTCTGCTTTGAACAGTAGCTACATTTTTAAGACATCATAGAATTTTACTTAGATAACAAGAGGTGTGTTTGGAGGGCTCAGTTCCCCTGGAGATCTTCCTCCTACCCGTGGCATTTGCTTGGAGGTGTTTCCTATTGACTTCCTTAATGTGCATCTTACCTTGTTCTTTTCATATTTCCATCTGAACAGCTTTGGTGAGGTCAAGGGTGCTGCTGGCTCTCAGGGTCCTGAAGCCAACAGGTGTTAGGGCAAGTAATACCGGAATCTGTCACCGAAGAGGGAATCCCCCCTTTTCCCACACCTGTGCCCCAAATGGCACTTTTTATTTGGTAAAGACTCATAAAAATCTGCCGTGAAAATAGTGACGTTGACTTCTCAATCAGCCTCTCAACTGGTGCTCCAAACAGTCCCTCAAGGCCAGAGGGGCACTTACCTTCCTGCTGCCTCCATTACCGCTGGTTTCCAGAAGTGCACTGAACATCTTTGTCTTCAGCCTGTCTTCCAGCAAAATGTCAATGTGCACAGAATTTTCCTCCTGAATCCCACAGGCATGCAATGGCACAGCGTCAGATGCCTGGTCCCATGCTCCCCCATGCAAGACCCAGATTCTCACTGAGTCCACGGATGTCCCCTTAAAAACAGTGGTCTTGTTTATTTTACAAACTCTGTTTAAACTTGCAGGTAGTTTCCATCATGATAATTCATGTGGACATCTGAATTGGAGGAACAAGTTTGACCAAATATCTATGCTCTTTGATGGCCAGAATCCACATTTCCTCTGAACTTCACCTCATTCTGGTCAGGAAAACGGCTGAGTATCTTCACCTTTTTTTTTCCACAGAATGAAGCTTCTGATTAAGCTGGCATTGTAAGATACCCTTTTTACTTCCTTTCGTGTTATTCTTGACAAGACTGAATTGGGAGTTCTGGCTGGTATTCCAGGCTTGCGTTTTCGGGCACACTCATTTATCATGGAGTGAGTCACTTTTCTGTTTTTGTTTCCACTTTATTCTGAAAGGCACCCACAGAAACATTGCAAGAATGCAGGGTTGCAGCAAATAAATTCTCATGCTGGGCCTGCTCTGTGTCTGCACAGTCAATCTATCCTATAAAATATCATCTTTGAACAATACAAAGTCATGTCTAAGGATGAAAGAATGAATTCAGATAAAACATAATTTTCACCACCCTGACTATTCACCCCACATTTAATCTGAAGCCAAATAGTTTAGCATAAATTTATTTTTTATGGCCTTTTCCTTGATCCTCCAATTGGGAAGTTTTTGTACCTAGTACTTCTTTGGTCTTTGTTTGTTTGATGATTTTACTGTTTCCTTAATTTTAAATTCTAAGCCTCTGGCTATTTTGTTCATAGAAATAATTCTTAATTTTCTACTTCTGTATGCATTATTTTTTGTTTGTTTCTTTTCTTTAAACAGCAGATTGCATTTCAATTCATAGCACACATATGGAGCACAATTTTTCATTTCTGGTTGTACACAAAGTAGAGTTACACCATTCGTGTCTTCATACATGAGCCTAGGGTAATGTTGTCCATCTCATTCCACCATCTTTCCTACCCCCATGCTCTCTGTATGTGTTCTTAACCATTTTCAATTTTGTTTAGAAGGAAGAGAAATCTTCAAAATGCATTCGAATGAAAGGAAGACCCTTTTATAGCACTATGCTAAACTATCATAAAATGAAAAGTTATTATTGCTATGTCAATGTAGACTAATCAATGACTTTCATTCACTTGAATATATCTTTTAAATTAAACCCAACACAAACAGAAATCTTAGCAAGCGCTGACCCGTCTCTCTGACTTTAAGTGGCAGCAGAAGATCTGATGTCTGGAAAGGGGACCGTTTCCACCATTTTTGGTGAAAAATGCAGTTCCCAGAGTTTTCCGTGGCAGCCCAGCTCTTTAGAATCACACTTTTACTTGGAAGGCTAACTATTAATACAAAGTGTAAAAAGGGAGCATTTTGTCTTTAAAGGATGGAGAGGAGTGTAGGGTGCCAGATCCTACACATGGGGCTCCTTCCAAATACTGAGGTCTCACCTGCCTCCAGTGCCATATTCCAGGAGCTCAGGGAAAAACCCTTGCTCCTGAGCAACTGGGTCTAGAAACTATTGATAAAAACACAGAGGAAAACACCTCTCTTCACCTCCCTCCTGGACTCCTGGAGGACGGTCTCTCAGTCAGTTCTCTGGTTCGCTTTGCAGCTCTCCTTTTCCAGGATGGGCAGAAGGGCTTCTTTTTTCCCTTCTGTGCTAAACAAAATCAAACACAGAAACAGAAATTAAAAAAAAAAAAAAAAAAAACTAGTGTAAAGGATCAAGTCTAGGTTCCCTCCCCTTCACTTAGCAGCCTGTTGTTTATGGAGAGTCAAAAACTTAACAAAATTGGGGAGTATAGCTTCAAAATTGTATGTATGTAAATTCTGGAGGATGGGTTCATTTATTCATAGGGAATAAGGTATTTTATTCTATTTTCTTATTCTGTTCTTTTTGAATAAGAGACTTTTAAAAGTTTCCTCACATCAATAGAAATAATTGGGCTAAGATGGCTTGTTGAAAATTTATAGAAATGTCTTCAAAAGAGTGGAATAATTTTTATTTTTCCAGAAGAACACAAAGAGAATCATAAAAATAGAGCTAATAATGAACTACATTATTCAGGAAAAAAGTTGGGTTTCTTATTACTAGTCAAACTTAACGAGCCAGTAGTCAAGGATCATGATACCATTAAAGAGATATCTAATGAATACCTTGTTTGCTTGTTTAAAAGAATGCAAAGTAGCAGATACTGACTTTATTTAACTAAATTCAAAATTTTAAAAATCTTTGCATACTATTTTATTGTTGATTTAAAACACTAACCATAATTATTGTAGCTGGCAAATTAAACCCAAGTTTTTCTTACAGCATGCCATGAAATAAACACTTTGGAATTGTCATCTATATTAAACAGCTGTAAAAATTCAGAGTGTCAAATTTTGATAATTTCATATAAAATTAAAATGATTTAGAATAATCCTCTTGGTGGTTTATAAGTTTTGTTACCCAAAAGACAGACGCAGAATAAAACAGGAAACAAAATTTTTAAAAAACAGAAAGCAATTTTTAAGGAAAAAAGAAAACCTCAATTTCCAATAATTCAAAATGTTAGTATTAATTTAGCTTCATAAATTTTCTCATGTGGTTCACTTTTAGTATATAAGTACAATGTTGTTTTTGATAGGGAAGATCTCATTCTTACTGATAAAAACTGCTTTGGCCAGAGCTGAATCGATCTTAATTAGTGTGGCTGATGCACCTTGTGTCTTGATTGCTTTCCAATTTTGGGTAAGTCACTTTGGTGGCTGTGTTAGCTCTTTTTAGCCACCGGAGCACCACTTAGTGAATTAAGTGATACTGTAGTAAATGCAAAGAAGCCATGTGACTTCCCATGGAACTAATTTATAATTAGAAATTATGAGAAACCCCCTAAAATTAAATGTTTGTTTTCAATTGAATTTTCAGAGGTTTAAAACCTTCTTCTAAGATATAGGTTCTGTTTTCTAATTTTGTTACATTTAAATTTAAATATTTTTCCAGAATAATTTTGGACACAGTCATTTGATTTTTCAAAAAGATCAGGCTCAAATATGCAGAAGTCCTATTAGTAATCCGTTTTTGAACAAGAATCATAATTAGTCATGAGGGGAAAGTCATTTTAGTGGAAAATAAAATTCTGAAAAGCTAAACATTAACTGCTGAAGTTGCTTTTAGCCCTTTTCAAATTCTTTCTATGTGATGTCATTCTCTATATTTTTGAATGCATATTTCCAAAGAAATTGCTTTTTGCTTAATACGAAATTCTAGGTAATTAGATGCACAAGTGTAGTAAGGCAGCCTTAATGTTGCCAATTTAAACATGGGGAAGAAAAACAACTGAGGGGTTCAAGTTCTGACCACTATGCTAACTAGCACACAGCGCCAATGCCCCCAGGAGGTATGCAAACACACATTTTCCATCACTGAGTAGCGCCAAGAACCGATTCTGAAACATAGTAGAAATTACCTTTTGTGGGGAAATAACAATTCTGAGATATATTCCTGACTGTCCATGCTTGAAAGATTTTGATAAAATGATGAAAAAAATACAAATGTCCTCAACAAAATCATCTAAGGTAAGTAGTCCCCTTGCTGCAGTAAGGTATTTCTTAGGTTTGCACTTTCCCAAGTGAGGTCTGATGAGAGTCCAGGACTGGAGATATTTTTAACAAGAAAATAAATTGATAGCAAAATAATTTTGACATATAAACAAATTGATAATTTACCAAACAAACCACGTGTTGTGCTTCTCATGGAAGTCTGCTCATACAACACTATCAAAACCCAGAACATAAAATATTGATATATTCAACAGTATAGTATTTTCCTAAAGAAAGTTCCTTACTGTAGTTTCTGATTGATTGGTTTTTACCTTCGAATTCTGAGTTGCAATTTAGATGCAAATCTTGAGGTCAAATCTAGACTTGCAACTGTTCAGCAGAGAGCAAGTGTTTCTGATCCTTGGTGTTCTCATTTACAAAGCAGAAATGATAAATCATGCTTCATGATACATCAGTGAAGAATAGAGAAGAATATAAACTATTATGCAGATAAAGGAAATGCATCAATCCCAACAAGACAGCCATGGTGATTATTATCATTATTTTTATTGTAACCAAAAAATTGCCAGGGATTTATTTTTAAAATATGGTTCTCTGAGAATTCTATTTGAGAAACATGCATAGAGTGACTGAGTGGATGAAATATATACGTTAAAGATTTTGTAATGTGATTTGGAAATGAAATCCATGAAAAACTGCCCTGCCCCTCTGACAGTACCCAGCTTTCCCCTGTTGCACAGATGTCAATTATCCCTCTTCCCTGCTTCCTCCACCAAGTGTACTAAGAAATACCTATTGGCTGCATCTCCTATGTGCCAGACACTCAAGGAGGGTGGAGCAGTGAGGAAAATAACCTCAGTTGATTTAACACAGTGACCCTGAAGTGCAAGAGTAGTGAGGTCCCCAATTTTACTACAGTTAGCGTGAGAGTCGTTCTATGAAATTATTAGTTGTTATTCCTAGTACCTTATTGGCTCTAATTCATAAGTAATAATTTATTTCAGGTATACATGTATAGGAAAGTTTATAGTATATATAGAGTTTGGTACCATTCCTGGTTTCAAATGTTCACCATGGTCTTAGATTACAGCTTCCATGTATAAGGTAGGATTCCTGTAAAAGGATAGAGGTGTGGGAATAGTGGGCGAGTAAATGGAGGAATTATAATAAAAAAGAAAGACAGACATCCAATTCCAAACTAAAGCTATGCAGATAATTTTATCATACAAACAGAAGTCTTCAGAAGAATAGAATTTATGGGTGTTTCCACTGTCCAATCAAATCAACATTCTATTTTTCTGGGTTTTCTTTTCTTTTCTTTTTTCCTCTTCTCCTATTTCCCTTCCTCTCCCCCTCCCACTTTTTTTGTACTGGGAATTGAACCCAGGGGTGCTTAACCACTCAGCTATATCCCCAGATCTTTCAGACCTTTTTATTTTTGTTTTGAGAGGAGCTTGCTAAGTTGCTGAGGCTGGCCTTGAACTTGAGATTCTCCTGCTTCAGCTTCCTGAGTAGCTGGGATTACAGGTGTGTGCTATCATGCCATGCTTTCTTTGTTTTCAGGTGTGTTATTAGGTATTTGGGGCTAACATGATTGGCACACAAACATCAGCAGTGCTTACAACTGCTATTCCTCTTCTCTCAACACACCAACTGTAACTCTTTTTATTTGTCAGAATGTTCAGAAGCTTTTGTGTTCAAAAGATGAAGAGTGGAAGAATTTAAGGTAGAAAAATGTGGATGAATGGCTAAGCTAAATCTGAAGTTAAGCCAAATATAGAAATTAGCTTGGAGGTAATTTCAAACTCAAAAAATCTTATATATTTTACTGAGTGACTTACCAGACCAAATAGGTAAAAATTAAAACTAAAAGGCGTCAGAAGTTGAAGAACTTAATAGACTATCTTAAGGTAAATTAAGCTAGAAGTTTACAAATCTCCCTTCACATAAATTTGAATCAGAGGGAAATCAGAGACTCGCCACCAAGATGCACATTATCTTATGAAATTCAAGGACTTGCACACTATGAGTTTTGTGTAAGATGGTATCAGGTCAGTGATTTTATGTTCAACCTGAATGTGACAGAGGCAAACTCCACTAATCTCTGGGAAAAGTCAAGTTCACCGTCGTCTTCAGTTGGCACGCCCGAGGTACAGCCCAGTGTGCATGTTGATAGGCACAAGTGGAGGTACTCCAGGATGGGAAGGAAAGCAACCCAAGGGTTTCACACTGGTCAGGACTATCAGCCACATCCACACTATATTTTTAAGGGAAAAAAAGGTATATGTAAGGAGATGGACCTGCTTAGAGGATGATCTTAAAGTATTTAAAACTAATGAAAGGGAGCTTCAAAAAGTAAAATCTAAACAGCTAAAAAATGTCAATGCATGAAATCAACAGTAAGAGGTGAAGACAGGGAATCAGAGGAGGCTGGGTGGAAAGGGAGTGACTGGAGCACAGAAGGAATGGTATGTATGTAGGAAACCTGATTCCCTGAAGGTAAGGAGCAGATTGAGTTGAGACGTATGAAGACGTGGCGTTTGGGACTTTTCTGGAACTGATGCAAGACTCCAATACTCAAGATTCAAAAAAATATAAGAAATTCTGAGTAGAAACAATACAAAGAAATGTTGTTTGTGACAACTGTAGAATGCAACTGAAAATTTCAAGGTGAATAGAAAGAGAGAGAGATTATAAGAAATGAACCTGACAGGAGAGTTATTTGATTCAGTAGTTTCTCAAGAGCAGCATTAGGAACTAAAAGAAAGTGGAATGGTATCTTCAGGGGCTGACATACTACCCCTGTGAACCTAGTATTCCACACCAGGTGAAGATGGTGTTCAGGCATTAAAACAAACACCAGCTACTGGTCTGTAGAGAAACAGGGATAATTTGCTATCAGCAGATCCACCTGTAAGCAATTCCAAG
This sequence comes from Geosciurus inauris, assembly GCA_004024805.1. Classification (NCBI taxonomy): domain Eukaryota; kingdom Metazoa; phylum Chordata; class Mammalia; order Rodentia; family Sciuridae; genus Geosciurus; species Geosciurus inauris. Next base: position 65,605 of record PVHX01000948.1, read on the forward strand.
TTATGAATTTCACAGGGGGAAAGTTAACACTGATGGAAGGGCCAAGGTGGAAGAAGGAAGAACAAACGTAAATATCGAGTAAATATGTAGAGCTGTCTGAATACATTTTGATTGTAAAGTCAATAGTAATGCTTTATGGGAAAAGCAAAAATGAACAAGCCATAGAGTGAAAATGTTCAAGTGAGGGATACAAATAAGAAAGTATTTTTATTATGTTTATAAAGGTACAACTATATTTTAGACTTAGACAAATTAAATGTATGTGATAACACTTCTCATAAAGAATATAATATACAGAGTGCAATCACCAAACAAGTTGTGAACATATTATTTTAAGAACGTTTTTATGTGCATTATAGTTATTTGTAATAGGGGGTTTCCTTTTGACATAATCACATGTGCATGGAATGTGATTTGTTCCATTTGGGTCCTTTTTTCCCTCTCCTCCTCCCTCTCCTAATCCCCTTCTTCTACTCTACTGGTCTTCTTTCTATTTATTTATTGTTTTTTTTTTTAAATGGTACTTTATATTTATATATAAAGGTGAAATTCACGGTGGTGTATCTTTGCACATAGTGTTTCACAGGTCCTCCCTTTTCCCGTTCCTACTCTCTTCCCCCTCTTCCATTCCCCTACTCCACTGATCTCCCTTCTATTCTCATGGAGTGCCCCACATTTATTTCCTGTATTTTGGCCAGTCCTCTGCATGTAGGATAACACATTCACCCCTTGACTTTCTGAGTCTGGCTTTTTTTACTCATGATGTGTCTCCAGTTGTATTCATTTGCTAGCAAATGCCATAATTTTATTCTTCGTCATGGCTGAGTAAAGCTGTATTGTGCATATATCCCAGATTTTCTTTATCCATTTGTCTGTTGATGGGTACCTGGATTGGTTCCATAACTTGGCTATTGTGAGTTGGGCTGCATATACCACTATATTAGGCTGATTTTAGTCCTTTTAGATAAATATCAAAGAGTGGGATAGCTGGGTCATATGATGATTCCACTCCTAGTTTTTAGAGGAATCTTTGCTTTCCAAAGTAGCTGTAGAAAAAAAATCACCCCAAAATAATTATAATAAATTATTTCTCAAAAGAAGACATTTCCCAAAAGAAGAAATACAGATGACCTACAAATATAAGAAAAAAAGTTTAGCATATCTAGCAATCAGGAAAATGCAAATAAAATCTATGTGGAGATTTCACATCACTCCAGTTAGAATGGCAATTATGAAGAATAAAACAATATTGGGGGGGATAGGTGCACTTGTTCTTTGTGAATATACTTTTCGACAATAGCATTTTGCCAGAGAGGTAGGACCACTAGTGGAAGAAGGCATATCGTGAGCAGGCAGGAAGTTCAGACAGCAGGAACCAAAGGTCCAAATCCAGGGTAAAAGCTGGGAAAGGAACATCTGAGAGCTGAGTCCTGGAGACCCTGTCAGTCTCTCACTTTCAGTAAAAACTGACTCTTTCTAAATAGCTTCTACTAGATGAAGCCAGGCCTAGGAAGAAGGATAATCCATTCAATCAACTCAAAATCAACCAATCCGGGAATAAATCCTGTGTGCAGGATTTTGAATAAACAACTAGGAAATGCACGTGAATAGTTACTGAGTCTTGTGGAATCCCCACACTTACCATGAACTTATGAAAAAGGAAATCCTGGGATTTTTATTTTAATAAATTTTAGTAAAATTAGCACATAGAAATGTATCCTAACATCTATTTAAATATAAAATAAAAACAAACTAAGTGACGCATGCCTATAATCTCAATTACTTGGGAGGATGAGGTAGGGGGATCACAAGTTCTGGGTCAGCCTTGGCACCTCAGAGATACCTTGTTTCAAAAATAAATAAGTAAGTAAGTAAATAAATAAGATTTGAGATATGCTTCTGTGGTCAATCACCCCTGGATTTAATCCCTACTGTTATGAAAAAATAAAATGACAGAATAAGAGCAAAATAAATAAGATGATAAAAAGATGATAAAAAGAAGAAATAATAGACATAAGAGCAAAACTTCATGAAATTAGAAAATAGAAATTGAAATTAAAAGGATCAATAAAACCAAGAGTTGGTTCCTTGAAAAGACTGATAAAATTGGCAAAAGAAGGGTGAGTTAGAACAAAGACAAAGAGACATAAATATTTGGTAGTGAAAACTTGGCACTCAAATGTACACTCAAAAAAGAAAATAGAGAATTTTATGACAATCTTATGCCAATATACATGAAAATTTAGATCAAACTGATGAATTCCTAAATATATGTTACTCAAGACATATTGGAAAACTACAGTCTAGTGCCAATTCAAAATACTAAATCAGTATTCAAAATCTTCTATGGGAAAAATCATTCCCACGTGTCTTCCATAAGTACTTACCAAATATCATAGATAGATAGATAATGTAAATAGAGTATATTATGTATCTTGTTTTATGGTTTTGGGAAAACAGACCCTTACATGAGTAAATCTTTATAACTTCTATGTAGAACTATTTGAGCATTATCTATCAAAATGCAAATTTTATATATAAATAATGTAAAATGTGTACATAATTTTAGTTTCAAATGCATACAGAATTCATTTTAGTGTTGATGTCTCACATAATCTTATTTTGGCTCTTAATAACACAACAGAAGAAAGGAAAATTGTTATCAATACTAGTCATACCATGTATTTAAAAATGACAAACAAAAATTAGTAAGTCAAATCAACTATACATCTTCAAAGGAACATGGATGTAGTCAAATTTGGCTTATCCCAGGAATGCAGTGTAAACATAATGCTATAAACATAATCAACACACTTGCCCAAACTAAAATAGTAAAAACAAAAATAATAAATATCTTTGTAGCTGCAGAATAAAAACAAAATGTGTAATGCACTTGTGATTTTTAATATACTTTAACAAACAATAAATGGAAGATAATTTCTATTCTGGGAATGAACACTGTCTACAAAACAATCTACAGCAAGTACCCTCTTTAGTGGAGAAACCAACAGCTCTTCTGACTTCAATGAATGGAGATGGCTGCCATGCTTACTTATGCAGCATTGTAACATAATAGCTATTGTAGGAAGGCAAGAAAAGAAAAATGTACAAAGGTTAAGAAGTAAGAGATAAAATCGTCCTTTTTCATGAAGTATATAATTGTGTTAATAGAAAATGGAAATGGATCTATACTATGTTCAGAATAGATTTTCACAAAGAAGTTAAGAAAAAGAGGAATTAGGAAAGCAACTCCAAAAACATTGTGAAAAATAAAATACTATGACTAAAACAGCATTTTGATATTATTGCATCTTTTAATTAAAACACTGGAGTTCAAGTTCATGAATACATTAAAAATGAAGAGATGTGCACTTAAAATCCAGTCTGCACTTGAATACACACAATTGTTTATTAAAACATAAATGTGACTTTTTGAAAAGTAGAGAAAATGATTATCCAACAAATAGCAAAGGGAATAATGTGTAAAATCTGCAAAAACAAAATGAAATTTGAATTGTACCTCAAACCTTATTTCTGATACATTTCCTAAACATCAGACATCAATGTAAACAAACTACCAGAAAGAAACATGAGAGCTGCTGTTTTTATCTATCTTATTTCTAATGATCAATGAGGAAAGTGATTTTTTAAAAGTTTTATTTATTTTATTTATTTATTCTAAATATGACAGCAGAATGCGTTTTGATTCATTGTACACAAATGCTGTGCAACTTTTAATTTTTCTAGTTGTACATGATGTAGCGTCGTACCATATGTGCAGTCATACATGTACCTAGGGCAATAATGTCCATCTCATCCCATCATCTATCCTGCCCCCATGTCCCCTCCCTTCCCTTCCCTTTGTCCAAGCAAAATTTCTCCATTCTTCTCATGCCCCCCACCCCCAATTATGGATCAGCATCCACTTATCAGAGAGAACATTCTGCCTTTGGTTTTTTTGGGATTGGCATGATATTCTCCAACTCCATCCATTTACCTGCAAATGCCATAATTTTATTGTTTTAATGCTGAGTAATATTCCATTGTGTATATATACCACAGTTCTTTATTCATTCATCTATTGAAGGGTATCTAGGTTGGTGAGGAAAGTGATTTTTTTTTTTTTTTGGTACCAGGGATTGAAGTTATGGGTACTCAACCACTGAGCCACAGCCCCAGCCCTATTTTGTGTTTTATGTAGAGACAGGGTCTCACTGAGTTGCTAAGCGCCTTGCCCTTGCTGAGGCTGGCTTTGAACTTGGGATTCTCCTGTCTCAGTCTAGGAAAGTGATTTATAATGAACCATGAAATGCACAAATGAAAGAGAAAATAATAATATTATTTGATGGCATTGAATAATAAAATTTTTCTAGAGTGAAAAATATAAAAGCTTAAAATTGGAAAAAAAATTAAGACTCACATTAAATAAACGCTTAATCTCCATATTACATTAATATATTCAGGACTTTCTGAAATCTTGCAAAAGAAAAGCAATTCATGAACAAGGGGTATGGACAAAAAGTTTTCAGAGAATTCTTTCTAATGCATGGAAGGATCCTCAAGCTTACCATAATGAGAGAGATGAGAAAACAGAAGCAACAGTACTTTACCTGGCAAAAATGAAGCTTTCAGTGAAGCACCCGCCTATGAAATTATGGGAAAAACAGACCCTCACATGAGCAAATTTTTATAAATTCTATGTAGGACTATTGGACAATATTTATCCAATTTTAAAATGCCTAGAAGTTTGACCTACTGATTTTAAAATTTAGTGCATAGTTTAAAGAGATAATTCCACATGTGTAAAATTAGTAGGAACAAGAATAATTACTATAGCTTTACTTATATTTCTAAAAAAACAGAAATAGCATCTACATAAAAAAGTAGGTGATTGGATAATAATTATAAGACATTTTTTCAATGAAATATTAGGCATCATTCAAAAAGATTAAGAATTCTTCTCTATGCATATGGAGCTAGAGTTCAGATATATTTTCAGTGAGCACATTGCCATTTTTGTGGGTATATGTATACACCCCTCTCCCCCACACTGACATAGGTATATAAATTGTTATCGGTGGACAGACACTAAAAAAAAGCATGGCCCATGTGGAAGGAAACCAGGAGCTGGGAAATTAATACCTTTTCTACCCTGTGCCTTTAACTCTTACTTCACATGTACCATTATTCACCATGCAAATAGATTTTTAAACATTGATAGGCTTCTATTCTTTAACTGAAACATAGTTAAGACAAAAATATCTTTGTTGTTTTAAACTACACACACTGGGGGGTACTGTTATGAAGCACCCCATTTACAGATGGTCATGTGAGGCTTCTGAGAGCTCCTTGACCCTCATGCCATCCAAACGCCGACTGCCAAAGTGAGGATTAAAACCCAGATCTCACTGCAAAATCCGTCCTCTTCATAGTGGTATTCAATGCCCCCATATGATGTATTTTTTAAATGCCATATACTTGAATGTGGTGCTGTAGATTGAATAAATATTGGAGGGCAGAGTCCTTGTCAGTGAGGTTAGGGACCTAGGAAAGGGCCCTGTCTGACCTCTTCCTTGACCATATGTGGCCTCAGTGAGAAGATCCGCCTTCCATGAAGCAGGAGGCACGTCCTTGCCACACCATTCATCTTGGTCCTCCAGTGTCCAGAGCGCGGTCATATGAGCTGCTGTTGTCTCTAAGCTCCCTGGCTCGGGGTTTTCTGTTATGGCAGCCCAGATAGACTAAAACACACACTGACAATGAACTCTAATGAAGGAGAGTTGATTGAATTATTTTATTACAATTCGATGTAAATGTCTGCTAGAGTCTGAATTTGGGATTCTTAGTCTGAATTTTGGAGTCTTCCTCAGATTTATAAATTGAAACGGAATTGGAAAGAATGAGATCATGAATCCGGAGCTCTCCTAAGTGTGATTAGCGCTCGTGGGAGTGGCTCCAGAGAGCAGAGTTCTCCCTCTCCACCCTGTGAGGTTATGGAGAGAAGGTGGACCTTCAGCAGACAGTCCATCCACAGCTCCATGATCTTGGACTTCTAGGCTCCAAAACCTTCAAAGAGAAAGCCACCCTGTCATTATTAGTGTGCCTCACAGTTTGTGGTGCACTGTTAGTTCAGAAGAACTAAGGCAATCTCCCAAACTAAAAATTGTGCTTAGTGTATGACATATACTCAATAAATATTTTTGAATGAACAATGAGTAAAGCAATAATGAATGCCTATTGCCTTTGAAGGTGTTTTTTGTGAAATATGACAATGAATTCCTTTGGGTTTTTTTTTCTAGCATGGGGAAGTACACCCTCAGTCTCCCAAGCTATGTGAGGACTCTTGTACAAGATACATCCCCAGCCCATTTTGTTCTTATTTTGAGATGAGGTCCTGTTAATTTGCCCAAGCTGGGCTCGAACTGGCAATCCTCCTGCCTCAGCCTCCAGAATAGCTGGAATTCCACTTGTGCGCCATCAGGCTTGGAAGAGTTATTTTTCCATAGTTGCAGGAAGCAATTTGCAAAATAGTAGTGTCTTCAAACTTACTGAAATTTGATAGATGTTGTATTTATTTTATGCAAATTTCCAAAATAAAATGAACTCTTCTCACTGTCCAAGTAATTTAGTGGAATCCATCGATCTCGAATTATATAGTCATGTTTAATTGTATTAGAATGCACACTTCTTGATGGGAACTACAAGACAGATTAAAATATGTGAGCTTCTCATCCAGATTCTATTGTTGAAATCATCAAATCATCAGTGACTTTTACTGTGGAGGTAGGGCAATATGACATTACCTCCAAAGCTTCAAAGCCCCGAAAGCATGTCACAGATCCAAATGCAGCTCCACATGCCAAGAATATAGCTAATATACATGGGAAGCGTTCCAAGAAGCCCATATGGCAATGTGAGTTGAACATCTTTTACGGCGGCGATTCCGTTCTAGCCCGAGTTCTTTCCCTTAAATAGCACCTCTTTTATTTCCTGCAGTCGAGCTGGCCGTGGAGTCCCTGATCTTGCCAAGCTGGTGTCTGGGATGTGCATCTCCAGGAACCGAAGTGCTGAACCTTGCTTCTCACCAGCCTGTTCTGCCAAAATCCATCTCCACACACCTTAAATTATATTAGATCAAAGGCTGAAAATCGTATGCCACCTAAAGTAGAGCTATAAAATGTTTATCTACAGCTTTGGGGGGCGCAATGTTCTGCCAGCACTTGATGTGAGTGAGAGGTTAGTGAGTGTCCCTGCAGGGCAGCGTGTCCAGCTTCCTCGGAATGGAGGATAGACTTGTTGTAGGAGGCTGGTGGCAAATTGGAAGTGGCATACTCAGTCTGTGTGTAGGACGTTGTGTGTTCTCTTGACACTTGTGCTTAGTCTAATTGGAAGTAAGGTTTGCGTGGTGAGCTCGGAGGAGCAACCGCCGGCCATACTGTAAAAGCACCTCCTGCTGCTGGCACACCATTTCTTTTAATGGACTTCTACATATTTGGAAACTTTGTTAATTTCTCCTTAAAAAATAAGCCCATAAATGTCAGGAAGAATATTTTTTTTTTCTTCCTAATGGAGTTTGCTTGCCAAACTGAATTGGTTGCAGTTTCTGTAGGTGGGCTGCAGGAGGCCGGTACAATTGAAACAATTTTTTGAAAGAGGTTCCTTTTTTAAAGGAATTTTTAAAGATAAAAAAATAAAGCACAGTGTATTCAGGTTTCAAATTGATAAACAGATGACATGATCAGGAAGCATGTATTTTCATGAATATTTAATGGAAGTGATTGAAATGCATAAGTCTAAGTATCTGCCACCCAGTTTCAGATGTACATTGGGATACCAAAAGGAACAATTTGTGCTATTGCCAAAATTAAAATTTTCCAATGAGTTTGTGCTATTATATGCCCTTAGTACTTTTGCAACCTTATTTCTCTTCCTAGTTATTATATAGGTCAGAAACATGTAAAGCTTTAGGCTTTTTGTCCATGTATTATTTAAACACAATCATGTGATATATATGTATATATATAACTTTCATCATTTTGAAGTAGATAACTAAAATTATAATCATTTTTCTTAACAAAATTATATTACATTTCAAAAAATAAGTGATTTCAGTACAAAAATCTGTGAAAAGTTCATTTATTAATAATCTTCATTAACTTACACTTCACAGAAAAATGAAATGCTTGTTTTAACACTTTTTTTCAAAAAATAACCATGAATTTATCTAGAATTTTTTTGCAAGACAAACATATTCTCAAAGCTGTTTTAGAGGCACATATTTAATGGGAAAATCGTTTTTTTCAATAGCCATTTTCAAATTAAATTCTGTTTTTCAAAATAATAATGAAAATATACTCATTCATTTACTATTTTCTTAAACATAAAGTTACCCCCAAATATATGTTACGTCTTGATTATGCAAGGAAGGTTTAAGAATTTAGAATGGTATAGTTCAGATTTGCTTAATACGAATAGCGCTGAAGTTTGATATATTGCTTGAAACAATGCCCAAGTACAATAATTGAATATATTGAACTTAAAAATCACACCAGACTGGCACTGTGACCCAGGAACTGCAATCCTGGTGGGTCAGCAGGCTGAGGCAGGAGGATTGGAAGTTCAAAGTCAACCTCAGCAACTTGGTGAAACACTGTCTCAAAATAAAATGTGAAAGGGGCTGGAGATGTTGCTCAGTGGTTCAGCGCCCCTGGATTCAATCACCAGTACCAAAAAAAAAAAAAAAAAACCAAGAAAAAATCACAACCATATATTTATTGATTCCCAATGATGAGAAACTTTCTATGTTAACACTATCAGGGAGGGTGACCACATTTTTAAGATGTGTATGGTCATGTGAAGACAGGAAGTACGTTTTGAGATGATTTCTGTACCATGTGGGGGATGTTCTGCAATTCTGCAATGTGCAGACAAAATGCTGTAGGAACAGGAGCCATACCCACAGAGGACTGTTGGAAGAGGTGTAAAGGAAGACAGGACTTATGAATTTCCGTCTTGAAGTTCTTTTTCATCAAAATTGCTTTGGCAAATCATGGGAGTTCTTTGGAACTTGACATTATTTCTTGATATTAGGGAAAGAGAAGAAAACTAGAATGGTGGTTGTTCCAGGTTTATGGGAGAGAATGACCAAGGATGAGCCCAAATGGGGGATGTTTTAGCAGACTCTGAAGGCCTTCCAAGTTATTGCAGAAGATCTAGATATTAGTTTGGGGGAGGGCAGGGCAGCCAAAGCTAGCTGGGAAGTGACAGATTCTATTTTGGTTTACAGTGATCATTTTGCTGAGAGTGGAAGGGTAGATTGCAAAAGCGAAAGGCAGGAAGACATCAGTGGTCTGTTGACCTTCAATGGTCATCGTGAAAGATGACCTATGGGTGTGGAGTGGGAGAAAGAGATAATTGAACACAATTGGGATTTGTGGGCCAACTGGACATCAATGAAGTTTCACAAAGAAAAGACTTGTTGGCCACCAGGACAGTGGCATTCTTACCAGAATGGGGAAGATCACTTTGACAGGGTGGATCAAATGAAATTATCCATTTGAAAATTCTGTACTCTTGTACTTTTTAGAAAGCTGTGGCTTTAAATACCAACATTAAAAACTGAAAGCCAGGGGCTGGGGTTGTGGCTCAGTGGTAGAGCGCTTGCCTGGCATGTATGAGTCACAGGGTTCTATCCTCAGCACCACATAAAGATAAATAAATAAATAAAATAAAGACATTGCATCCATCTACAACTAAGAAAATTATAAAAAAATCCGAAAGCCATTATCACCTTGATTCTCCCTACATACGTTAGCTAAATAGAATTTTTAAAAGTTATTGTGTTTTTGAAACTATTTAAAAGGTCTAATTGAAATGATTTATCCCACAGATATTCCTATTTGTCTTGAGAAGTTTCGGGTTGTTTCTTTTTTGTTTATATTTGGATGACACAGCAAGAGCTTTTCTTGACAAAGGGTTGGTCAGAGATGAAAACTGGGCACAAAGAAAGGAAGAAACAGAAACCAACGAGTGGATTGGGCTGGGGGCTGTGTGGTAGTAGGGTGGTGGTTGTCCCAATGGGGTGGTTCCCAGGCTGTCACTGGAGGTAAGAGCCAAGAGGGGAGTCTCTGGCAGCCACAGTCCAGAGCAGAGGTCTGCAGTGGCATCAGAGAGTCGCTGCGGGATGGCATAGGGCTGCATACCAAGTCCAAGGGAGATCACAGGAGCCCAAGAGGGCACTAATGACTGCACAGCTGTAACTCTGCAGCTGTTATCATTGAAGCAGCTCTAAAATGCTTGTGGGTGGGAGCTGGTGTCTTCCTGGGCAGTGTGCTCCACCTAATCACCCTGCTGCAAGCCTCTGCACCTGCATGCAGGCTGTCTGGTAAGCTGGCCTCGCCTTGTCTCGCTTTGCCAAGGGTGTGATCGAAAATAGGGCAGGGTGATATAGGATGGGTGGTGCTTTCAATTGCCTGCGTGGTTTACCTTCCAACAACCTCCCTGGTGCCCGCCCTCGGGGTGTGAAGGAGCCACTGATCCAGCGCAATCCAAGCTGCAGGCTAGAGGCTGACCCTCCCCAGGGCCCACTGCAGAAGAAACACAGTCCCCATTGCAGCCTCCTAGGTAACTTTTGCTTCAAGCCTAGGTGTAATTCTGATTTTGTTTGTTTTTTCTCTTTAAGACAGAGAACTACATTTCTACCAAGACCAGTCTGACTTTAGGGTTCTGAAGCATGTTAAACCTATGTCCAGTTCTCTGAGCTCTCATCAGGCTCTCCCTAGTCCTGGGGATGGGAACTAATACAAAACAAATAGCTAGTCTGGACTTCCCAACCCCTAAAATATGAAATCTCCTCTTTGACTTTCAAGTGAAAAATGAGATGTTTAAATGAAAATTTATTTACTGCTCAATAAATCATTTTCCAAAAAATGTGGTCCCATAATACCATGTTTCTCTGGATCTTTGCCCCTTAATTTTGTGAATTTTAGGATGTCTATTTAACTTTTTTCATATCTTCCTGCATACTAAGTCCAAGCAGACGGATCCACATGTCGTTCAAGGAATCCTAATGAGCCGCTCGCTAGCTTAGTTCTCTACTAACTTCCTGGCGTCGGTTGACTGTGAAAACCTACCTAGGTGTCAGAGCTGCTAGTGAGAGGAATTATCTTAAAAGATTTTACAGCCAGTTACAGAAAGTTCAATTTCTGACTTACCCTGGTATTGAGAAACTGTGCCTGGTATTGAGAAACCCTCCCTAAGATGGGAATACCAGTCTCCCAGGGTTAGCACTTTATCAACACTGACAATTTCCTTTCTTTCCAATTCTCTCTCTCTTTCTCTTTTGGTCCTAGTGTTCTGGTCCTTGTTATTGCAATATCTCCATTTCATGATTTCTTTAAGGACCATTTTCTTGACATGTGATTAATTCAACTGAAATTATTTGTGGAGCCTTTTTAAACATCTTGAGACAAGGTTACCCTTTCATCTGAACTTTAGAGTTTCTGTATTAGAAACAGGAAAAGGGGTCACTCTGTCAAGTTTTAGGAGCATGGTCCAAGTCTACTTCTCAACAGGTGAAACAATCAGCTACTACTATTTATCCAGCTACCCCACACTCTAGTAGCTTTAAACAATAACCATTGTATTATAGTTCTCTCAATTTTGTGGGACAAGAATTGGCAGGAGAGTTGAATGACTCTTCTGTAACATGGACATTCATAGAGACCAGTGCAAGGTGAACAGATGGAGAGTCTTGTCTGGAAGACCCAAGATGGCACCACTCAACAATCCAATCACTCGCAGGGAGGCTAAATAGCTTGACCCACCTGGGACTGTAATCACACCTACCAGTGGCCTTTCCAACATGGTAGGCTCTGGTAAATGACACTTTCTATACATAAGCTGGGGACTCCCATTGAGGTTTTTCCAAGACAGCGATGCAAAACTGCTTATGGGGAGTTCTAAAGTCCTAGAAGGTTACTTCTGGTGGCTACCATTAAATAAGAAAGTCATTAAGACTGTCTGTGAATCTGTGACTTCACCAATCTAACACACCTGTGTCATTTTTGGACTGATATTTTTTGTTTGTTTTCCTGGTCTCATGTTCATGTTTTCTTAACTGAGAATAACATAGTAAATGCCAACCTCACAGAGTTTTTATAAGAACTCAATAAACGTAATGATGTTACTTCTTTAATTGCTATTTACATCATTACTACTCTGTACCTATTGAAATTAATTTTATTTCTAGTGCCATTTTTAATTATGCACCATTCCAAATTTGGTTCCCATCCTCAAGTTAGCAACACTTTGCCCTTTATAAATACTCTTATTGTAGTTAAATTTCAAAAATCTTCTTGGATCTATTTGCACCCCAGCCTTATCTGTACTGTCCCCTGGCAGTGGGAACTCACACGCGAGTGTACACACACACACACACACACTTGCCCTATAGTTCTCATTGATGGCACTTGGCTCATTTCTATAGGTCCTCTTGACATGCCACTTTTATTCCTTGGGGAGTGGTTCTTGGCCTTTGAACTTTTTTCTCTGATTCTCTTGGAGACATTCTTCCTTCAAATGTCACAACTTCTCCCTCCCTCGTTCATTTATCATCTCTGCTAAAGTATCGCCTTATCAAAGAGTTCTTTCTTTACCTCACTCTAAACAGCACTGCCTCCCATGCTGGGCGGGGTTACCACCTACCCTTTCATTCTTTATGCTTTTCTTCGAAGCGTTTGTCTCCACCTGACATAATATGGATGTGTTTGTTTATGGCGTGTCTGAATGGAAACCTTACCACAACAAGAATATGTTTCTCTGTCTCTGAATTCCCAGGGTCTGGAATAGAGCCTGGCATAGAGTAGGTGTTTAATGAGCAAAATAAATAAATAACTGAAAAAAAAAAAACAAAAGAATAATTAAATTTGTTTTGATTAGGTTATTGGTATATACTTACTTCTTGTAAAAGTCTAACTTTATTGAAAGTGATGTATTATTTCTGACATGGCTTTAGGTTTGTCTGTAAATATAACTGAACTGCAGATTGTAATCAAGATGTTCTTCTGTTTCTTTCTCGCTCTCTCATTTGGACTCCAGTTCAATGTGTAGTTTGGGCTGTGATCTCTGCCATTCCCTCAGCATGGTGGATGTAGGGGTTGGCTGTTCTATGGGGGCTGTGATGTTGATGGGCTGTTGACTGCTGTGGGCAGTCTTTTCAGTGGCTGATGATGGTTTCACAGAAAGCAACACTCCTCCTAGTGGTTTGGCAGTGTCCAATTCTGAGTGACCCCAAGTGGGTTGGCCAAGTGGTATAACAAGCAGAGCTGTCAGTCTGTTCTAGCTAAGAGCCCAGCAGGCACTCCTGGGAATTCACTGGGGAAATGTTTGCCTGACCAGTTTTATCACCTGTATGTGGGTTTGGATGCAAAATAAACAAAATTGGCTAAAAAGAAAAAAAAAAAAAGAACCTGTGCATTTAAGGAAGACACATTACTGGCTGGTTGTCTTCAATAGTGACCACATCAACAATTCACTCTTTTTCATTTTCAAATTAGTTTTTGGTTGTTTTGTAGAAAGAGATGCTTAGCAATAAATTAAGTAATGGTAATTAGCCACATGTTCTTCATTTTGGTGAGTGCTTTGAACATTTCTCCACATAGCTATTAGATATTTCAGCCACATGTAGAAAAAAAAGTCAGAGGATTCCACTTTTTTTTTTTAAAACAAGAAACATGATTTTAAAGCAGAAGCATGAAATGTGAGTGATTGCAAGTCTCAGTGAAAGAGCAAATAACATGCTTGTGTGAATATATGATATTTGTTTCTTGGTGCTTTTGATCTCAGAACACCTAGCGGGGCTGGGGGAGTCTTTTGCTGACTTGTTGGCATTAGTGCTGAAGATGAAAGAAACAGTCTTCACATTCCCCCTGCTGCTGATTGTCCTATAAATAGGACACTACCCAGTTAACCCTGCCTGCAGTCATACGGAGAGTTTTATTAAAAATAAACAGTGCGTGGCAGGGTAGCAGAATGTGGGATTTCTGCTTAGATGCCCACAACTGTTTCAAATACTTCATTAAAATGTGCAGGAGCATACTTCAGTGCTGCAAGGATGGTATCGTTATGGAAACTGAGGTCTGTTATAGCATCAGCAATTTGCTGAGATTATTTAATAAATGAATTTATGTTTGAAAATATCCAATGTGATAATATGAATTTTATCACCCCCATTCCATTTCTTTTATTTTGACACAATATGGAAAATGCCATTTTGTTTTGACACTCCAAGAGATGCTCTTTTTACTAAAAATGACTGAACAGTAATGAAATCTTAGTGAACAATCTTACCAGATTTCCCTAACATAAGGAAATCTGATCCTGAGGAACCTACATCCTTTTGTAATAAACAATCCTAGGTGTATGTGTGCCATTCCCAAAGGTTGTGTTCATTGTTCTAAAGTTTTGCACTTGATTTTACCAGGATCCCCATAAAGTCCATGAGTAGCTCTTGTCTAGACACAAAGTGCTCCGAGAGCACATCCATGAAGCCAGGGCATATCCGTGGACTATATCCCAAGCACACTGTGAGGAGGGAATGAAGATTCTGCCATCACATAACCCAATCTCTTCAATGTAAGAACAGGATCTTTTCCAAGCCTACCTGAATAAGCTTCTCCTCCTCCCAGCATGGCCACTCTACTGATCTTTCTGCTGTTTACTTATATATTTTTTTTAATTTTAATTAGTATTTTGTGTATATAATGAGATGATGAGATTCACTGTGGTAGATTCATATATGTAAATAGAAAAATTAGGTCAGATGCGTTCCTCTGATCTTTCCTTATCTCATCCCTCCTCCCTCTCCTTCATCTATTCCACTAATTTTTTTTTCTATTTTTATCCCTCCCTTAATGGCCACCACTAGTTGTTTGGGATTAACTTTCATATATCAGAAAAAGCACTCGATCTTTGAATTTTTAGGACTGGCTTATTTCGCTTAGCATGATAGTCTTCATTTCCATCCATTTACTAGCAAATGCCATAATGTCATGCTTCTTTATGGCTGAGTAATACTCCATTGTGTTTATATAGTACATTTTCTTTATTCATTCATCTGTTGAAGGACACCTAAGTTGGCTCCATAGCTTGATTGTTGTGAAATGTGCTGCTATAAATGCTAATGTAGCTGGGTCATTGTAGTATGCTGATTTTAGATTTTTTGGATATATGCCAGGAAGTGGGATAGCTCAGTCATATGGAACTAGGTTCCATTCCTAGTTTTTTGAGGAATTTCTGTACTGTTGTTTTATTTGTATTCTTGATAATTGCCATTCTGACTGGAGTGATATAAAATCTCAATGCAGTTTTAATTTTCTTTTTTCTCATTGCTAGACATGTTGAACATTATTTCTTCTATTTGTGACCATCTGGAGTTTTTCTTTTGAGAAGTGTCTATTTAGTTATTTTGTCCATTTATTGATTAAATTATTTGGAGTTTTCTGGTGCTAATTTTTTTTTCCTTTGGTTCTTTGTATATTCTGGATATAAATGCCCTGAGGAGCAGGTGGCCAAGGTCTTCAGCCTTTCTATGGACTCTCTCTTCATGTTCTTAATTGCTTCTTCCTTGCTGTGAAGAAGTTTTTTAATTTGATGCCATCAATTTTTAATTCTATTTAGTGTACTTTAGGAATCTTCTTAAGTCAGTCAATTCTTGTGTTAGGCTAACATTTTCTTCTACCTGTTGCACGGTTTTTGGTTTAATTCCTAGGCCTTTGATCCATTTTGAACTGACTTTGTGCAGAGTGAGAGATAGAGGTCAAATTTGATTCTGCATGTGGATTCCCATTTTCCCAGCACCACCTATTAAATAGGCTCTTTTCTCCAATGTATATTTTTGGCACCTTGCCTAGTATCAGATAACTGTGTTTATGGGGTCTTTAATTCTCCTTCCCTCCTGTCCCTCCCTTCCTCCCTCCCTCCCTTCTTTCCTTCCCTCTTCCTTCTTTCCTTTATTTCTTCACTAAGGATTCAACTCAGGGGAATTTAACCACTAAGCTGCATTCCCAGCCCATTCTTTTGATTTTATATTTTGAGTCAGTGTTTTGCTAAGTTTGCTTAGGGCCTCACTAAGTTGATGAGGCTGGCTTTGAACTTGTGATCCTCCTGCCTCAGCCTACTGAGCCACTGGTCTGTTGCTTCTTTATTGCACTATTCCATTGATCTTCATGCCTGTTTGGGCGCCATGCTGTTTTTATGACTATAGCTCTGTAGCGTAATTTGAGGTCCAGGATTGTGATTCTTTCTGCTTCACTTTTCTGAAAGACATTGGAAGAACACGTGGTACAGAGAAATTGAACTTGCTTGCAGATGGATTGTCCTGGTTCTGTCACTCCACATATACCCAGGAGTCCATTATCCAAATAGCACCTTGACAGTGCTGCTCTGAGCTACTAGACATGCCCTGTCAATACTGGATTTCACATGAATCTCTGGCTTTAGTTATTACAAGTTTAGTATGTGGTTAATTTATTAACTCATGCAATTTAGTAACTTTTCTGTACTTTAGTTTCTCATCTGGGTAGCTCAGAGTTACTATAATTTTGTCCATTTTGGTAAATTGGAAGGTTTATAACCTATTAACTGAGTTTAGGATCTTAGAAGTATGTAAACTATTGGGTCATTGTGTGCTTTTGTTTTTGTGTATATTAAGTTTGATATACCATTTTAAGGTCTCATTTCAGAGGTGTCCATAAGATATTGGGCTTTGGGATAGGCAGATAATACTTGTATCTTCTTAAGGTTCCAGGAATGGGTTTAAACTGCTTAACATAGAAAATATAATTGAATATTAGTTATTATTATTTTATTTTCTTAAACAAATTAGAAATTGGTATGAATGTAAGTTATTGTGAAGGAGCACACTGAGATGACTGTGGGATGTATCACAGTGGTCAATGGATCTCAGATAAGTGATATATTATTTTATTAGTGACTATAGTATTCTGCCCAGGATGTCATAACTTAATACTATAGACTAGAGGCTTAAACAACAGAAATGTGTTTTCTCACTCTTCAGGAGACCCAAAGTCTGAGATCAGGGTTGAATTCTGAGAAGGACTCTTACTAGGTTGCAGAAAACCACTTTCTCATTCTCTGTTCATGGGGCTGTCCTGGTCTGGTCTCTCTCATTTCCTCTCCTTGCAACATCAACAGTCTCATTGATTCAGATTCTATCCTTAGGACCTCATTTAACCCTAGCTATCTCTGTGAAGGGTCTACCTTCAAATGCTGTTCATAGGGGATAGGCTTCAATATATGAAATTTGGGGAAGTGGGGGCACAATTTAATCCATGAATTAAATTGGAATAAAAGGCAATTAATATGGGGCTGGGATTGTAGCTCAGCGGTAGAACGCTTGCCTTGCATGCGTGAGGCCCTGGGTTCGATCCTCGGCACCACATACAAAGCAATAAAATAAAGACATTGTGTCCATCAACAACTAAAAAAATATTTAAAAAAAAAAAAAGGCAATTAATATGGAACCTTCAATATTTTTGCTCTTGATTTGATATTGTGTTAGCATAAGGTAGAAGTGTGATGTTTCTTATTTGTTCTAGAAATTGACTAATATTTCTATTTTACTTTCTCAGATATATTAATTGTAATAAACTGTGTTATCTGATAACACTAAGTGCAGTCAATTTGGAAAACATGGCTGCCTAGATAATGATAAATAAGGAAGAAGTCTTGTGCTAGTTGCAGGACCAGAAGTATTTCTGGGTTATTTGCCATTTTGTCCATAATGGTCAATTGGAAGATTTATGGTTTGCTCATTGATTTGAAGATCCTAGGAAGAGTGTAAGCTGTTGGGTCAATGTGTGCTTTTGCTTTGGCATATGTTGAGTTTGAAATGCAATTGAAAACTTTTAATATATGTCCAGAGGGTATTGGCTTTTGAATGGGCAGATCAAAAGCCCACAAGAGGAGCCTGGCTTGTGAACAGACATCTGTGCATCGTGTGTGCATAGGTGGTATTGAAGCCACACATGTGGTTGAAATTGCTGGAGAAGAAAACACACTTAAGAGAAGACTTAAGGTCCACTTATCCATAGGACATGCTAGGTGTAGTGCCTGGTGCCCACAGTAATTTTAGATATCCATGGAAAATTTTTAATTTATTTTAAAATCAAAAGGAAAATAGGAAATTTCAAAGGCAAATAAAAAGTTTCAATCATATTCCCAAATCAGAATAACATAAAATTTTCACAGACCATAAAAATCTATTAAATTTCACCTTGAATAAAACAAAAAATAAAATGTTTAAGTGTTTAAAAATAATTTTAATTATTAATATTAATATGATGATAGGACCCAATGAAGGCAAAAGTTCTTAGCATCCACAAAAGTTATAATGTGACCCTGGAGTAGCATCCTTTAAATGATTTGGGAAGAAAAATAAATACCAACATGAAGGTGTAAAAATGTCTCAGGTGTCGAACATTATTTCCTTCCTCAGACCCCCCATCCCCCAAACATCAGTTATGGCATTTTCGGCAGATCTTCCAGATCTCAGAAGGCAACCTGGAGGAGGTCTCTCTGCTCTGAGACTGTTATTTTCCTATTATACCTCAATTACATTTATAAAGTTCTTCCTTTTGTGCCAGCCTAAATGGTTTTTGGAGTTATTAACTTTCATGTTTAATAAACCAGTTGCCATAGCAACAATCATATCACAGATGTTTTTGCCAAAGCCTCTCTAAAACATCCACCTTTGTCAATATGTTATTTTGAACATTTCAAAAGATAAATACTTGAAAAAGGTAACACACCTTTCAGGTTTCAAGCTCACAATTTGCATTACTAATTATATACTTCCTTTAAAGAATATTTTTCAATACTATTTTAGAGAAGGTTGATGAGCTAATTTCAAGAATATGATATAGTTAAAGGTCAAAATAAGCCTGGCACAATTGTGACTCAGGAGGCTGAAGCAGGAGGATCACAAGTTCAATCCCAGCCTCAGCAACTTGGCTAATCCCTATCTCAAAATTTAAAAAATTAAATAAGGACTGATGATATAGGGCAGAGGTTATGAACCCCCTTGATTCAATCCTCAGCACATAAATAAATAAGTAAATGTTACCACTGTTCTAAAGAAAGCATACTTTCAAGAAATAAAAGAAAATTCAAATCATAGAACACGTATGTTGTTTGTTATCAATGGCAATTGTTTTATTAACCATAAGTGCTACATGTAATTACCAAATTTTGAAGGTTATGGGTGATTCCAATGACTGACTGGTACTGATTGTTCTTTCACCATAGGGCTCAAATTCCTGGCATATGTAGGTCACTAACAGGGAAAATTTGTGCTCCTAATTTGCTTTCTTTCTTCATTGCTACCTCTTATCTGATCTTGAGGTTAAGTCATTGAATCTATGGCAAAAGGGTTATTTTCCCCATAAATAAGACGGTAATACTTGGTAGTCACTTATGTCAATGACTAATTAAATGCTTTTGCTTATACTTTCCTTTTCTATGCTGTTTTACTATATAAGTTTTAAAATATTTTGTTTGTTTTTATAAAACAAATGACGTTCACTAAAAGCTACTCCAGAGCCTAGGAAAACATGTTCTTTTTTTTCTCTGTTTTTCCTTTTTACCGACTCATGTGTGTCTTTAGGATGAGGATCAGGTGCACAGGGCTGGGATCTGCACCCAGAGCTCTCCCCTACTGCATGCTTCCTACCACCCAGAGGCACCCGCCAAGTGTCTTCAGCCTCAGCTTCCTCATGCCTGACATGAGCAGGGATTCCTCATTTGTACGAGCAGCACCAACTTCAGACAAGTGACCCTAGCTTGTCCCATGGAGATATAGTCTTTCCTTTGTGAGACACCAACGGGCATAGACTGCAAACTGGGTGAAGCGTTTGGAGCCAATGCTTGGGCTCCTGGGCAGAGGAAGACATTGGCTTCTCTAATGGGGTGTGTGCAGTTATGGACCTCCTTCTGTCTCTGTCCCTGTGCTGGAGAGTAGGACCAACCAGGTCTTATGTTTCCCCATATTGGAATTTTTGAGTCCTTCTAATGCCAGCCTGGCCTATGCCAACTCCGAGTGAATATTTCTCCTCAACAGAAACTCAAAATCCATGTGTGTAAGGATGTATAACAAATTTCATTAGAGCAACAGTACAAGAGTCAGTCATATTCAAAATGTACCAAAAGAACATATTTATTCTTGGAAAAACTTATTTCTTATTGGGTGGAAATCATCAACCACTCTCAAGAAGGAAAATGGATGGCAGTGTAGCTGCTTCTCAGTGTCTTTGCGGTTCTGTGAACATGGACCTTTCAGATCTCCCAGAAAGATGACACAATGTGCACTAATTGTGAATCTCAAGTCTTTGAATTTTGATAACATGAACAACAGAATCTAAAATAAATGTTGAAAAACGTGGGTCCCCTACCACCTGTGAGTGCCCTCAGGCTACAGAAAAATACAATTCAGGCCATCTTATGTGATGTATCTGGAGGAGGGCAATGGTCTATGAAGTCATCCTGTGAGACAGTGAGTCCTAGATGTTTTCCTGTTGGTAAAGTCAAAACAAAGTGTGGAAATTATTTTTCATCTTCTTTCTACATGTTGTGCTTTGTGGGTGGGTTGATGCTTTGGGTGACCCCTGTGATGGGCGTGCACATTGAGTGGCTTCTCCCCTCAGTGACCCACTGCAAGATTGGTGCTTTCCCTTGGGATTGCAGATACATGTTGGCAGGATGAGGAGCGGGGAGAAAGCTTTGGTGTGAGACAGTGAAATAGTACAGTCAGTTGGCCCACTCAAAGGCTCAGGGATCTTTGGTCATGCCTTGCATTATATTCTTTCATTTTATATCTTTACCTTAAATTCCTCTGTGAAATGTACTAATACCACCATGTGTGTGTATACATACATTTTATTTATATATATATATAGTATATTATGTATCACATACATAGCATTATATATTATACATAACATTACATGTTTTATCTTTAAAAAATATTTATAATATACTCTCACCAAATGGACAAAACTCTGAGTGAAATATCTTTGGAAGAAAAAAATCATCTTGCTTCAGTTCATTTTAGAAAATTTATTTTGCTCTTTTAAAAACACACACCCTTTTCTTCTATTGTGGAAGTCTGGACCATTTGCCTTAGGAAATGAGATGTTTCTTCTGCTTTTTACTTGCAGAGATTATAATAATAGTATTGTAGGTTTACCAAGTGTGCTGTAAGATTTAGAATGTATATTCCTAATTATTAACAGAAAGTGTTGTTTTTTTTTTTCCAGTTTGACTTAACTGTCATTATGGTTATAATTAAATAATCGTCCCTCTCAAAATGTTTGGTTAAGCAACAAATTTCTGATATTTGAAAATCTAATAAAAGGTTTTATTAAAGCTGCCGACTCAAAATAGACACTTGTGCCATGTTAAGTAGTGGTTTAAAACCAAATCAATGGTTTTGCTATTATGTAGACAAGAAAATGGCCTGTCATCAACATTATCAATATTTCCACCAAATTGAATGTGCTGAGGGAGCTGTTAGCAGTTACCTTGGAAACTATGAGGAAGATCTGGAGTGGCTAAAAAGCAGATTCTCTACATTGACCCTGAGGACAAAGTTGCATTTTAGGCCACCTGGGATCCAAGTTTTGGCCTGTATGTCTGGCTGTTCTCGGGGGCCATTTTAGGCTGATAGTTCCTTAATTTAAGTTCAAGTTTAACTTTGTCCTTTCCAAACTTCCTGGAAAATTTCCTGAACTCATGCAAGTTTATTCTCCTTTTTTACACCTAATGACTCATTCCTCAATCATAAAATAGCTAGTTTTGATTTAAAGATTGCCCACCCCACTCCCACATTGCTCTTTAACCTCACAAAAAAGCAGTTGATGGTCCCAGCACTTAGGGAGGCTGAGACAGGAGAATTGCTAGTTCAAAGCCAGCCTCAGCAACAGCGAGGCGCTAAGCAACTCAGTGAGACCCTGCCTCTAAATCAAACACAAAATAGGGCTGGGGATGTGACTCAGTGGTCGAGTACCCCTGAGTTCAATCCCCGATACCAAAAAGAAAAAATCAAAAACAAAAAACAGTTGATGGGATTCTATGGCTTTTTCGTATAATACATTCACTCTCATCATAATATAGTCCTTTGTTTTTTAAACCTACCAGATTTTTCTAGTTCTCAATTTATGTCCCTGAACAACTTTTTTTGGTCTTTATTCTTTCTTTCTTTACTAAATCGTTCATCGATGTTTCTTTTACATTAGTAGCTGTTATGGACTGAATGTGTTGTGTCCCCTGAAAGCTCATATGTGAGATAATTCAAGAAAGTAGAGAGGAGGAATGATTCCTTTATGAGGGCCTTAACCCAATCAGTGAATTAATCACCCTGGTGGGATTAACTGAGTGGTAACTGAAGGTAGATAGGGTGTGGCTGGAGAAGGTGGGTTATTGAGGGTGTGCCTTTGGGGTACATATTTTTTATCTGGGGATTTGAATCTCTCTCTGCTCCCTGATCATCATGGGAGCTGCTTCTGCCCACCATACTATTCCACCATTATTATCTTCTGTCTCACCTCGAGCCCTGAAAAATGGAGCTGGCTGACTGTCTATGAACTGAGTCCTCTGACGCTGTGAGCCTTCAAATAAACTTTTCCTGCTCTAAAATTGTTTTTGTCGGGTCTTTTAGTCATGGCAGCAAGAAAGTTGACTAAAACAATAGCTCAAAGTCTTTATGTTTTCAATATGCGGAAGAAATAGATTACAGTTGGTTACACACGTTTACCCATGAGCCAGTTATTTGGTCTGTTAGCACTGCCTGGTATACTTGTAATTAAATCCAAATCATTTCCTATATCTTTTTATTTGCTGTACAAACTATTAAGTACAAAAGAGGAATGGAGTCAATCCAAAACCACAGAGCCAGAATCCTCTGGCCGCACAAAGAGGTGGTCTGGGAGCTGTAGGCATCAAATTTTGGTCTCCAGAGCTCCACTTCATAGGAACCAATAGGGCAAGCCCCTGGTGGAGCCCGCACCTCCACAGGGCACAATGAGTTGATGAACACACACCCCACCACATCCTTAGTGTGTGGGAGCACATTAAATATCGACTAGCATCAAGGCACTAGAACATAGGCAAGAGAGGATCTGCTCTGAGTCATGCTGCTTTCAGATGAAATGGCACTGATTTAAATCTGCATGGCAAACTTGCCTGAGCTAGAATTTTACCAGAACCCTAGGGTTAATAGCTTTGCTCTTTGAGCGTGCTCTAAGCTATTTTCATTTCAGGCCACATTTACATTTACATAGTACCTATCACTAGAGCCCCAAGGTCCCTGGCTGGGGAGAAGCAGGTATTTACTTCCCAAAGTTAATGCATTTCCTTCCATGGCTTTCCAGCCTTGAGACATATTTTCAGATAAGGAGGAAAATATGCATATGTATAAATGGCCACTTTGGTTTCTAAAATAAAAAAGGGATATCAACCAAAGCTTTGAATTCCTTTTAGAAAGGACAATTACAATGGTTGTTCATTTAAAATCTCACTATAATCTTTTTGCACTTACTATTCTACTATTTAAATTCATTATTATTCTGTTTAAAAGAAAAAAAATAGAAGTAATCAGCAAGTGGATGAAAATTTGTATTTGGTATGCAGCCCACTCAGGGACCATACTCACATGATAAATTAGGTGAGCCAAGAGATCTGATTTTCTAACTTTTTAAGTAGAAGTCCTTATTGATAGCCATTATGTAGTGTGTGAGACCAGGAGTCAGTTAGGATGCCTTCTTTAACAAGGGAGAGGAAACCCAACTTAACCTACTTTAAGAAAAAAAAGCTACTTGATTGGCTTGTATGAGCAACAGTGCCATGTCCAGTGTACAGAAGGATGATGTCTCCTGGCACCCTTTAGTTACCAGCCCATCTCCATCTGGGCCTGGGGACTGGACATCTGTAACAGAGAGAGGACGCTCGTTCTCGAAGCAGTATGCAGGTGTTTTGTAGCTATGAGAGTTTATGGTGGGGGGGAGGCTAGCCAAACATCGCCTCCATTATAGACAATAATGAATTATACCTATGAACACTGGGCGCTGGATTGTGTCCCAGCTGGTTGCTTTTGTCATTCGTAAAAATTAATACAGTAGCACCCCTTTGAGCATTCACCATAAATGGGATGCTATGTTAAAGAATTTAGAGAGATTTTCTATTTTATTCCTCATAGTTATCCTGTGAGGTAATTATAATTATTTCACATTAGAACCAAATAAATTGAAATACAAAAAAATAAATAAAGTAACACGCATAAAGTCACATACCTAGTGAGAGGAAATATAGGACTTTAGAGAAGCCTGCCTGACTCCAAAACCTGTGCTCCCAGAGAGTGCTGGTTCAAAACACTGGTTCAAATGTGAGTTTCTTGATCTCACTGATGTATTTCCTTAAACCTCCACCTAACTTTCCAATATCTCCTTATACAACTAATGCTTAGCACTTGAAATTATCATTCCGAGATGGCAGGCACCTTTAGAACCTTGTGAACACATTTGGTCTTCCATCCTCCAATTTACAGCAGTCTCTTTTCGTAAGGGGGCCATATTAATTGCTGTAGGAAGTTTTAATAAAGTCGACCAACCTCCATTCCAACCCTCCTCTGTAAAGGCTTTTTCTTTCTCTATTTTAGCTTGGCTTTAAGTCTATGCAGTCCTCCAAGGAAGGGGCATCGGTACTGCTGGATATTTATGGGGAGTGTTTACCACACTGCCTTGAAAAGTTTGTTCTAAGTCTTAGGCATCCCTGGGCCAGGCCCAACACTACAGGTGTCCCTGTAGAGTCAAGGAGAGAGGTCCCAGAAGATCTAGTTTCTCTGAGCCCCGGGCACTTGAAGGCTCCACAAAAGTGAGATTCTGCCCTTTCCTAGTTTTTTCCAGGAAACGGCAAAAAGTGGAACAGGATTGAGTATGAGCTGCCGTGGTTGTTTTGATGCAGAAAGACACAAAACATTCAGCACCATTCCACTGCACAGGTCACACTCATCCCTGTCCCCTAACACCAAGGTCACCCTAACTTATGGGCCCATCCTGGCTGAAGGAGGAGCCAACTAAAATCTTGTTTAATCCTGGGTCAAGTTACTGTCTACCTCAAACACACGTAGAAGTGATACCTTCAGGAGGGTGGCAGAGCCCCTCCATGAGCTTCAGGTGGATCCTCTGCTCTAGCCGATCAGATTCCAATTTGATTTTGTGCGGTCCACCTCACGTTTGCGGTCTAAGATAACCTATTTTTACTGACTGTCCTTCACAATGCATACTCCCAACATAATAAATTCTCCCTCTAAAAGATGGGTCACAACCATGCACCAGATGTATTTTTGTTGATTCAGTGAAAGACTAGGTAACGCATTAAATGAATAAATGCAGGAGTGACAGACGAAAAGCAAAAAGCATTACAGCAATGAGTAGGGACTTCATTTGTGAAGCAAGTAATTATTGAGCATTTTGTATATGATAATAATGGATGCTGGAAACAGCAGGAGATGAGAGGGAGATGGGCCCTTCCTTCACGTGATGGTTGGACCATATTACCGTGTGGATGGATGCTCCGCAGCTTTTTACCTACATATAAATATCATTTTAACTTGTTTCAAGTAATAGTAAGGGATGTTAATATTTAAATAGGCTAATGCAAAATGCTGTGGATTATAAAAAGGAGCAAACAAAGTGACTCATGAACGATGTTTTAAGGTCCCTCAGTGGTTCCTTAATCTCAAATAATACAATTGAGATGGGACCCAGTTTTCCAAGTCACCAGGAACTAAGGCAAGAACATAACAGGGCATGCTACAAAAATATAAACTCAATGTTTAAAAAGCATTTCACATGTATTATAAAACTCAAAAATTGTGTAAAGAAATTGATGAAAGTACAGAAACTCCATCTCAGGATTAAGAAAATGATTTACTAACTTTAAGGCATGAGTTCCTGAGCAATGTTAACTTAAACATAGCACCTGTTAATAGTTCCAATATTTGATTTTTTGTTCAGTCAAGACGTGGTATTGCAATGCTGAGCTGTATTTCAAAAAAAGACCAGTTGATTTTTTTTGTTGTTTCATTTTAATTTATGTTTACAAATAAATTTCTTTATGGGTCTAAACCTTTATAATGTAAAAGCTATTTGCTTTCAGGTAGGAAATACTTTTTTTTTTTTTTTTGATACCAGGGATTAAACTCAGGGGCACTCGACCACGGAGCCACATCCACAGCCCCATTTTGTGTTTTATGTAGAGACAAGGTCTCACTGAGTTGCTTAGCGCCTCGCCATTGCTGAGGCTGGCTTTGAACTCGCGATCCTCCTGTCTCAGCCTCCCTAAGTGCTGGGATTACAGGCTTGTGCCACCACACCTGGCTGGAAATACTTTTGAACTGACAAAACTGAGTTTTCTAAAGCAGACCCACTTATGTTACTGCTCAACTGTTTAATGAAACAACACTCCTTAGACAAGCCTTTCAACTTTTTTCCTAGAAGGTTAGAATATTTTTGAGTTTTTTATTTAAGGAACAACATGGGGAAATGCAAAGAATATGGCCCTTCTAGACATATAATAATGCAAAGATTTTAAAAACGTGGGTAAGTTTTCTGGTAAGTTGAAATATATTTTCCTGCCTTATTGACTAATTACAAGTCATCTAATAAGATTATAATTCCTTCATCATTCTTCCCCATTTCTTTAAATAAGAATGATTCTGGAGCTATCGTCACTGTATTGTTAACAACTATTCAGAAATAAATTTTCTACATAACTCTTCCATTTTCATACCCTTTGTTTCTAATTTATATTTTGGTCTTAAAATTGATACAAAAATTTACTAATTTAGAGGTAATTTGTCATAGATTTTATTTCAGGAAGCACAAATGAGAAAGTGCTTCTCTACAGAGCCTTTTCCGCATTGTTTTAACAACCAAATCATTCCCAATTTTCTGGTGTGTAAATTCAATGTGATCAGTACAAAAAAACAAAGTGACAAGATTTGGGCAGTTGGAAGCCATTGTTTTACAACGTCTTTGTTTAAAATCTTTCATAATTCATCCTCAGAAATGGCCTTCCTGGTAATCACTTACCTTTAATGTCTTCATTTTCATTTAAATGTTCAATGATCAGGATAATTAGAATTAATTTGGCTTTGTCACCGTATGGTAATGAAGCTTCTGCCACTTATCACGAGCATCCTGCAGGCACAAGGCTAGCAGACAAATATGTGACTTCCCTCACTCCACACACTGGTTTATGGTCTTTGGTTGAAATGGTAACAGTAGGATCTGGCCTAATTCCAGTGTAAACTCATGCCATTTTTGATGAAGGATCCAGGCGTCAAGCTGGTGGCGTGGAAGGAATTCTGTGCGCCACTCAGGTCTCCTTCTTAAGCAGCACCAGAGACTTTTCTGTCTTCCTCTGAGTCTTTTACAGGTTGGGACTAAGTCTATGGTTTGAAGAAAAGGAAATATCTCTTTGAATAAAGATGGAAAACATGCCAGTCCAAACCTATAAAAACTGGACCGAATTCAGGAAAGCAAAGGTTAAGAAACTTAGAATCAGAAAATTTGTGAGAAAGGAAGTGTTCCAGTAGCACTGAAAGTGCCTTGTTGCCTTGCCTGCTCTGAGGTTCTCTGGCCACAAGATCGCTATTATTGTCCTTGCCATTCATTCCTGTGCACACCGCTGGCTAAGCAGGAAGAGTCAAGTTCACCCGTGATCTTCACTTACTCCTGGGAAACACTTGAGGTAAGACAGAGGGTTTAACCCGCCACCAATCCGGAGTAAGATTTGTGCCTGAATTTGTCAAAGGAGGTATCTCAGGAGCTCCATGAAACGGCCCCTGCCTCAGAGCAGAACCTCAACGTTTTCTCTGTCACACTTAAAACTTGTCCTTTATTCTGTGTCCTCTCAAGAAGGAATGCTATGCTACCCACATCTCCTCTAATATAAATTGTTCTCATTGATAAAATACAATTAATGAAATATAGACACTACAATAAGTGTGTGCTTTTTCCACAGAAAACATTGCCAAGTTATTTCTGGCACACCAATGACTTAGGAACAGAATCACGTGCTTTCAGTATCTCCAACTGTTGTCTTACAAGATTGAGTTGGTTGGAGAGATGTCTCAAACTTAACAGGTTAATAAACATGTACTTTTCCCAATTTTGGTGTCAGGAAATTGGGAAGGACAGAGCTGGGATTTCTCCTATGCTTGCTGTCTGATGCTGACTGGGGTTGCAATCGAGTGAAGCCCCAGTGTCGGGCAGGGCTGTTTACCTGGCTGTGCATCAATGCTGTCTGTTGGCTGGGAGCTCAGCTGGGAATGACCTGCAGGTCACCTGCTCATGACTGTGCAGCGTGGCAGTGTCAGGGTACTGGAACTTACAAAGCGTGGTCCTAGAAGAGCTTTCCGAAAAAAATCCAAGGCATGTGGACTATTTTTAACTCATATTGGAAGCTGTTAGGATTCCCCCCTCCATTCTGTTGATTATGGTTGTTTGAATCTCAAGGCGCAGGGACATAATCCTCAGGTGTCTATGAATGGGAGGTAGATCAAATAATTCAAGTATGTGTTTTAAAGACTATGATAGAGTGTAAAAAGCCTGAGAAGAAAAATACTTTAAAATGCCCCAGACATGATTTAGGTAGTGCAAGTGAACTAAGGGAATCGGGCTGGGACCTGCGGGGGAGAGGCCGTGAGAACGTTCTTGGCCGTGGGGTGGTGTGCAGGAGCCGGCCTGTGATGAAGGGCAAGAGCACAGCATCCACTTGACTCCTCAATTCCGACTCTGAGTTCAGTGTTGTCTGATGGCTCAAAAATGGCCACACACCTTGGGATGTCTGCACCACAGGAACTGGCAGACCCTGGGCACAAGGGCATCTCTTTTCCCAGAGACCCAGGTGTTAAGTAGTTCCCAGACTCCACTGGTAATGGGACAGCGAGCACTGCCTACAGGGGCCCCGAGCGTGAGGAATGCGGGCTGTTGTAGGGTAGCACACACTGAAGAAGGCCCCCAAGACCTAGCAGGTGCCAAGAGAGGACATGCTGATGATTGGCACAAATCACAGAGCACTCAGGGGAACTGGAGAACATAGAACTGAGAATTTGAACCCAGTTTCCAGGATCTCCAAGAAAGCCCTGAGACTCCACTGGACACCACGGTTGCACAAGGGCATGCCAAGTTGTTATTTACATGCATTTTTACACACTTATCATTTTGAAATGTTATTAACAATATGAAGTAATTAAATATTTTGTAGGAAATTGGAAGAGTTACTTGGTTTTTCTGATCTTCGAATTCCTCGTGTTAGAAATTAGTTGAAAGGGCCTTTCTGCAGTGTTATTCTAATGAGAGCTGTGAGATCAACAAAGGAGAAAAGACCAATATTAGTCATGATTCTAGTGAATCTTGCCCAGATGTGGAACACCAATACCAGGTTTATAAAAGTGATGATGGACCATAGGAAAATGGAGAAAGATACTAATGTCCACTCTCTTCGTGTGGAAAAGGAGGCTGAGGCCAACCCTCAGATCTGAGAAGGAGGCAGAGCAAGGGCTTTCCCTAACTCCCCTCTGCTGCATCAGGCCTACCACTTCCTCTGAAGGGCTTGCTCACTGGGATTGGAGGCCAGCCCTGCAAGCCATCAAATGATTTGTCTGTGGGGATAAAAAGTGCATTTTTGCAATTTTACAATAATATTAAGATCTTTATCTGAGTAAGAATGTGAGTAGAAAGGAAAGGTTTTAATAATATGCCACAAAAGAGCTCATTTTAAACATTTCAGAATATTGAAATTCTTTTGGAACTTAATAAATTATATATTTTGTCATGTGTGGGATGGAGTAAAAGTGTGAATGAATTCAGAATTGATATTTTTAAGTGACAAGTATTTATTCCTACTCTATTCGATTATGTGTCTTGATTTGAGCTGATTCAAAATAAGGCTTTAGTAGAATTTTTTAAGCATATCCCATTGATATTTATTGTTAGTATTTGCTTAAATATTCTAAAGATTAACTTTTTAAAAATAAAGATGACAACCTGTCTTTTTTTCAGATTCTGTAAATTTGAAAGAAGCTTTATAATATTATCAGAGAGGAAAACAGAGTTTATTTATCATGAAACCATTTTTCCAATTTATTTTTTCTTAATGTTATAAAATAATAAAAACTTCTGAAATATAGACATACATGAAAAATTAAAAATCCCACACATCTCTCTCCATCAAACCATGACTGCTAATGTTTTAACATTTATCTTTTTTTTGGCACTAGGGATTAAAGTCAGGAGCACTTAACCACTGAGCGACATCTCCAGCCATTTTTTGTATTTTATTTAGAGACAGAGTCTCACTGAGTTGCTTAGGGCCTTGCTAATTTGCCGAGGCTGGCTTTGAACCTGCGATCCTTCTGCCTCAGACTCTTTGAGCTGCTGGGATTAGAGGCGTGCACCACCATGCCTGGCCTAACATGTTACTTCAGTTTTTGATACATCCTAGATGCAGTTCAGCAGATGAGTGAGTGGGTCCATAGATTAAGTATTATAGACAGAATAAGATTGTACTGATAATTCTGTACAATATAGTAATTTCTTTTCAATTTAACATTAAAGAGATACGTACTTTAAATTCACATTCATTTGTTGGTTATGAAATAACATCATGATACACAAAGTTTATAGTCACTCTGAATGATTTATAGTCCAATTGTCTTGATTTATCATAATCATCTTGGCTATTTTTCCTCCGCTAGTATACATTAAGCTATAATTTCAAAAATGTATGTGACACAATTATGTTGCAATAAAAACTTGGGGGGAGGTATTTACAATTATACCATAGCATAAAGTACAAGTTAAAGAATTGCTCTCTGAAAAGGCATTGAAACATTTTAAAGGAATAACGCAGCGCTGCGCTACTCTTAACTATGCTTTCATGAATAAGATATTTTATTTTATTTATTTATTTTTTTTGTCTTTTTTTTTTTTGGAACTGGGGGTCGAACCCAGGGCTTTGCGAATGCAAGGCAGACGCTTTGCCACTGAGCTACATCCCAGCCCATGAATAAGATATTTTAACTAGGAGCCTATGCATCATGATAAATATAAGAAAAATCCTAGTGTTTGCCTTAAAGATTGATTAAAATAATACATCTTTAATATTTGCCAGTATATCAGTGACATCAAAATACTTGTTTATGGTTATCATCTTTATTGTTATTATAATTATTAACATGGCTCTTGAAACACATCTCCAAATGTTTCTTAAATTGTCTGTTATTTTGCATTCCCAGCAATGGGGGAAAATGCTTTCCCAATCACTACAAGCACCCGGCTTTTAGGTCACTACCAGAAGGCCCCAGATGTATTCACTGTACAAAATCTCTCTTCTTAGTCTTACTTTGTGATAGAGTTATCAATGCAATTTTATTTTTTATATTCCTGAATTTTATAACTATCACACTTCAATAAAATATTTACTTCTTCTAACCTATGCAATTTAGCATGTGTTTACCTATAAGCATAAGAATTCTTAACAAAATGCTGGCAAATCACATACAAAACACATTAAAAAGATAGTGCACCTTGATCAAGTGGGGTTCACTTCAGCGATGCAAGGTTGGTTCAACACACAGAATTCAATAAATGTAGTTCATCATATAAATAGACTTTAAGATTATCTCAACAGATGCAGAAAAAGCATTTGACAAATACAGCATTCTTTCATATTTAAAACTATAGAAAAATAGGAATAAAAGGAATATACCTAAACATTGTAAAAGCTATATCTGACAAACCCAAGGCCAGCATCATTCTAAATGGAAAAAAACCGAAAGCATTCCCTCTGCAAACAGCAACAAAACAGGAATGGCCACTTTCACCACTTCTATTCATTATAGTCCTGGAAAATCTTGCCAGAGCAATTAGGCAAAAGAAAGAAATTAAAGGGATATGATAGGAAAAGAAGAGCTCAAACTATTTCTGTTTGCTGACAATATGATCCTACATTTAGAAGACCCCAAAATAAATCCACCAGAAAAGTTCTAGAATTCATGTATGAATTCCACAAATAGGATACACAATTAACAAACATCATTCAATTAATTCTGTTTCTATATGTCAATTATGAATCAGCTAAAAGAGAAATTGGAAAAATCATCCCATTCACAATAGCCTCAAAAAATACTTGGGAATCAATCTAACAAAAGATGTGAAAGACCTCAACAATTTAAACTTTAGAACACTAAAGAAAGAAACTGAGGAAGACTTTAGGGGATGGAAAGACCACCCATGTTCTTGGATAGGCAGAATTAATATTTTCAAAATGGCCATACTACCAAAAGTCTATACAGATTTAATGCAATTCCCATTAAAATTTCAATGACATTCTACATAGAAATAGAGAAAACAGTCATGAAATTAATTTGGAAAAATATAGGCCCATAGTAGCCAAAACAGTCCTTAGTGAGAAAAGTGAAATGGGAGGCATACAATACCAGACCCTAAATTATACTACAAAGCTATGATAACAAAAACAGCAAGGTATTGGCACCAAAAACATGGTGACCAATGGAATAGAAGTCACCAAGACAAACCCATATAAATACAGTTATCTCAAACTTGAAAAAGTCACCAAAAACATTCATAGGAGAAAATGCAGCTTCTTCGACAAATGATGTTGGGAAAACTGGAAATCCATATGTAGTATAAGGAAATTTAACTTCTATCTCTCATCATGCACAAAACTCAGCTCAAAGTAGATCAAAGACCTAGGAATTAGATAAGAAATCCTATACCTACTAGAAGAAAACGTAGACCCAAACTCCAATGTATTGGATTAGGAACTGATTTTCCTTAACAAGACTCCTAAAGCACAAAAAATAAAATTAAAAATCAACAAATGGGATAGAATCAAACTAAAAAGATTTTTAATAGCAAAGCAAACAATCAAGAGTGTGAAGAGAAGTCCTATAGAATACAAGAAAATCTTTGCCAATGGCAAAATAAGTGCAAATTAAAACTATACTGAGATTTCATCTCACTCCAGTCAGAATGGCAATTATCAAGAATACAAGTAACAATAAATGTTGGCAAGAATGTGAGGAAAAGGGTACATTCATACATTTTTGGCGGGACTACAAATTGGTGTAACCACTCCTGATAGCAGTATGGAGAATCCTGAAAAAACTAGGAATTAAACAACCATTTTACCCATCTATACCACTTTTCAGTATATATTCAAAGGATTTAAAATCATCATACTACAGTGACATAGCCACACCAATGTTTACAGTAGCTCAATTCACAATAGCCATGCTATAGAACAAAACTAGGTGCTGAAACAGTTGAATGGATAAAGAAAATGTGGTATAATTACACAATGGAGTATTACTCAGTCATTAAGAAAAACAACTTTACAACATTTGCCAGTAAATAAATAGGTCTAGAGACTATCATGGTAGTGAAATAACCAATCCCTAAAACACAAAAGCTGAATGTTTTCTCTGATATGTGGAAGCAAACCCATAATGGGAGAGGACTAGAAGTTCAGTATATTAGACAAAGAAGAATGAAGAGAAGGAAGGGACCATAGAAAAAAGAGAGTAGAATGAATCTCACATACATTTCCTTCATACATATACGAATACGCCACAGTGAATCTCAACATCGTGAACATCCACAATGGGGTCCATGCTTGTATAATTATATCATAAAGGATTCTACTGTCATGTATAACTAATAAGAACCAAACGTATTAAATTGTAGCCGTTAAAAATAAATAAGTAATAATAATAAATAAATGTCCAAAACAAATTGCTTTAATTCCTTCCTCTCCTAGTGTGATTAACAGTACTAGTTTAGGCTAACTTCAGAGTTAGTCCAAGTGGATTTGGAACTGGATATTAAGCAGAGAAGCTGCAAGCAGATTTGTGGTGCATGTAGAAAAGCTTACATTGATACAAACAAAAATTTAAATGAATTCTGGTAAGGGCTCAGAAAAAAAAAGAGGACAGTTATGCAGAAAGCTTCAATCCTTGAAAGAATTCTGATGTTGTCATTACCGGAAGCTGGTAGTGGTATGTAGATCCTGTTGAAGTCTCAGAAACATGAGGCATGTGCTCATGCTGGAGGAGGGAGGAAAGTCCATCCTTTTCAAGAAGGACAAGGAATCCAGCTGCATCCTGTGTTCCTTTGCTTGTGTTTCATGGAAAGTGGAACTTGTGAGTGTGGAAATTTAGCTGAGGCAATTTCTGAAACAAAGTTTTGAAGAAGCAGCCCTGTTCTCGATTACTTAATGTGAAATGTGAGAAGAGAAAAACAATTTTAAGATGGAACTGCAAATTAAAAAGGGAACATAACAAGATTTGAAAAATGTGCATCCGATCCATGTCGTGAAGGAAAAGATGCTTTCAATCAAGTCTTGGGTGAATATTTACATTGGAAACTATGGGAAAGAACATCCAGGGTGTGCCATCAGGGGAGTTATGCTACTACCATCTGAACAGGATTCCGGACCTGCTGTAAAGGACAGTAGAACAACCCTGAGAGAGACTCAGAGGCTATCACAGTTGCCACCCCATAACAAGCTGAGTGTCAGGAAGGACAAGACTGCCACACAGGTCCTCCACTAAAGCAACACCCACCAGATCCATGGGGTGAGGCTGCCCCTGGGAATCCAGACCTAAGGAGACTTCAACTTGCCATCAGGATGAGAAAGCCACAGGCACACAACTCTAAACTCTGAGTGCTACAGCAAAAATTCACAGCGCAGCTATGGGGGCTGGGCTGCCTAGGGCCTGGGGGAGGGGGAAAGGTCCTGCATGACAGCTACAAGGGTATCAGTCCAGTGTGTTCCAAAGGTGGGACTTTTGCCCTGACGCATCCAGAGGGCTGACCATGATGCTAGAGAAGACCATTATTGAGCCATAATATTTATTTTCTTTGCATTGTTGTGTTGTAGACTAACTTAGGTTCCCTAGGATGTACCAATCCCTGGGTTCAATCCCTAATACCTCAACCAACAACAACCACCTTAGGTCACCCTACTCCTTGGCATTTTCTTATTCTTCCTTTTGGAGGGAGTAAGTATTCTGTGTCTGTTCCATAATTATATTTTAGAAACATAGAATTTGTTTGATTTTGCAGGTGCACAGCAACAGAGTAATTTGCTTCAGGATGATACCTTGAGTCTCAGTCATATCTGATTTAGACAATATTTAAATTACACTTTGGACTTTAGGCCTTGGAATCAATGCTGGAATCAGTTAAGACTTTTGAGGCTCTTGGGATTGAATGAATACATTTCACATGTGAGAAGGAGATGAACCTAGGAGAGTAAAGGTAGCACACTATGGCCTGAATACTGGTGTCCCCCCAGAAACTCATATACTGAAACCTTATCCCTGAGGGGACAGTGTTAGTGGGTAGGGCTTTGGGATGATTCAGGTGGAATCCTGGGGAATTAGATCAGTGCACTTACAACAGAGGCCAAAGGAGACACCCCATTCCTTCCCACATATTATGACACAGCAAAGGGCCTTCTAAGCACCTAGGGGAGCTCCATCAGAACCCAAATTTACTAGTGACTTGGTCTTGGACCTTCTGGCCCCCAGAATTATGAGAAATAAGTTTCTGTTGCCTATGAAAGGACTTGGTTAATAGTACCTCGTTGTAGTACCCTGAATGGTCTAAGACAGGATTTCACAGTGCAGTTAAAGGGTTATGAAATAGTAATGCATTTACTGCTACAAATAGTAAACACAAAGTATCATTATGGTTTTACATATAAGAAGAGTATACACAAGTGAGATTCAAAGGACTAGTGTGTTATTTTTCCTTTCTTTTAAAAATGCTACAGGAGTCCAAGTTTGTTTTAAAAGAGAATGTGCACCCAAAAGCCATGAAGCTTTTGTTCTAGTTTTGACGCGGTAGGCAATGGTTTCAAAGGAAGTGAGTTGGCATCAGGTTAGAATTGGAGAATCACTTACTATAAAAATATCTTCCAGACCTTCTACCAAGAAACCATCTACTGTGAATCATGCCTGAGGAGCATGATTCCATGACCCTACACAGGAAGGGACACATATAAAGGGCTACTTTTGATTCTGATTCAGAAAATGTTTAAGTGTGAGAGCAGAATTAATAAATAAAAATTTGAGCACTTATTTTAATGTGGGAATAATTGCTTATAGCAACTGATGAAAGCAAGTTACTATTACATCCATAATTTTCTCTTGTATCTTTACAATGTTTAGAGGAAAAAATGAATATTAAGCTTAATCAGCACAAATGTTACTTTCACATTGGGAGTAAATACATGAATTTCAAATAGGTATTGAACACTTATGCACAGTGTTCATTTATATAAAAACACATTATATAAAAATACATTTTACATAATATGCTAGTTATGACTTATAGTGTTCTGAGGAAGTATGTGAAATCCCTGAGACATTAGCACTGTTGCTATCAAAGTTAACGAAAGCTTCGCACATAATTATTTCATATTAGTTTAAATTTTTTAATAATTTGTTATGTAGCCTATACCAGGATGAAATAAAGTTGTCTCAATAATAAAGATGAGTTATATTTTAAAATTATTATTACCTTTTTGTCTTTAAAAATTATGTTTCATGCACTACTATGCTAAGCACCTACAGGCGCTCAGAAAATATTAACCCTAGATAAATATATGAATGTATGAAGTGGATATGTGTTTTGGTTGGACATGCGGAGATATACAAAAGCTCCTGTTAATGCAATAATATTCAGAGATGCAATGATTAGATTATGAGAGCTGTAATCTAAGGGGTGGATTAATTCAGCTGATGAGTTATTAATTTGAAAGGGCTGTACCTGTGGTAACTGTAGGCATGTGGGGCGTGGCTGGAGGAGGTGGATCACTGGCATGTGTCCTGGAAGGCTGCTTCTGCCCTGTCTCTCCTTCACCTTTCTCCCTCTGCTTCCTGTCCACCATGAGCTTTTGAGGTGGGCAGCTTCCCTCTTCACCATGAGGTTCTGCCTCTCCACCCCAGAGCAAAGCACTCCTTGTTAACTGGAAACATTTTATTTTTATTGTTGTCATGTAACTAAATACTCAACATTAAGTCGGGCAGGGCTCTGTCTGTAAGGGAAGCTCCTCCAGGCTGCTTCCCAGGAATGGCGGAAGAGGTTAGCATACCTAATAAAGATTGGTGGCCCCAAACTGGTGTAGCTGTTATGGAATAACCAAAAGCAATGTACAAACTAAGGTTATTTGTAAAGTTAGAAACATTTAAATAATTGTTTTAATACTTTCCTTTCCTTGAGTTAAACTCTTTTTGGTTGTATGCAGGCATAGCCAACAGGGAAGTGGAGAAGCTAGCTCACCGTGAGGCTGATTGTGTATCATCAGAGTGATTATGCGGAAATCAATCAGAATTTTCTCCTTAGAAGATGTCTGTCCTGACATAATGCCTGCAACTCCATGAACTTTTATTCATGGAATTTTTCACAATGATCCTTATTTCTCTCAAGGTTATTCTGTGTGATTCATATTTGCACATTCTGAAGAAAGAGGGAAACAATTCCACACATTTCATTTGACTTATGGAGTCTTAGATAATAAATGAGCATTGTTTAAATCTGTGATCATTTGTTACCCAGAAATAGAGAACTAATATATTACTTTTTATTTTTTTCTTATTTATAGCGATAAATCATTTCATTCATTTATTCATTCACACATTTATATACAGATTGACTTGGCTAACTGGATGTTAGACACAAACAGCACACAGTCTCTCCTGAAGGAGGTCTGTGTAGCCATGAACAGAAAAAGAGAGAGAAAGGGGAGAGGTAAAGAGAGAGGGGAGAGAAGGCAAGGGTTTAGGGAGGAATGAGGAAATTTCAGTGCAAAGAAATAAACATGACTTCCAGATTGCAATGAACGTGTGTACGTCTGCATTTGGAGTATGCACTTTTTATTAAAGAGAAAGTGTGTTTCAAGTTCTATTTCGTCATTGCCAACACCAAGGGATGGTATATAGAACTGGCTGGCAAGGCTGAAGATGCACAAAGAGGAAGTTAGGGTTATGGCAGGCTATTGTAGCTAAAGATGCTGCCATGTGTCTTGTTACCACAAGCTTTTTGGAACCTTGACATCACCCTGTCAAAAGGTAGTGACAGTTCTTATCATTTTTAATATGAGCAAATTTGTGACTCATTTGCATAGTTCATCCTGCGTTTAGGTCATAAGCATGAGGCATCTTCTGTCTTTATCACTAGAAGACTGGATCTTGAGGCCTTCAACTATCATGTAAGGAGTCTCCAGTGGGTTTGTGTCATGGTTACAGTGATTATTTAAAGATCTTAAAACCTGCTGCACTTACTGTTTTCTGCTATACCCAGCTAAAATAGCATTTGTTAGTACTGATTCAATTGTAGGTACATAAAGAAAAGCTCATAGATGAATTAATTTGCTATCCTAAGAATATCTTAAAGCAGCAACTATTTTATTCTCTTCTTGACTAACTTTATATGTAACCAAAGAAAAGAAAAACATCATAGAGTGTGTTTAAAAGCATTAAAATTCTGAGATGAAAAGTTTATGCAACTATTAAGAATTGCAGCTTCCATATGATACTACATACATTTTATGTCACCAAACATTAGGCTTTTTACAAAGGGGAATTTTTACTAGATATCTCATTTTCTAAAGACAGGAAATGATTATTTGCCAGTTTTGAAGGATGTGATCTCTTTGGACATTATTTTTATATTAATTTATTCATTATAAACAACTTTCATGATTAAATACACTAAGTATTTTGCAAATAACAATGTACTGAGAAACTTTACATTGGGAAGGAATTTAGGTGTCATGCATTCCTCACTGATTGCTTTATATGTCAGTGAGAAAAACTGAAGTCTAAGAACTGCTGCTCTAGTCTGGTTGAGCTAGAAATTTCCATTGTGCACTTCTCTTTTGATATTATGGTAATGGGACTAATTTGACTTTTCTGTTTAGATGTGTAAACTACCTATACTCCTTTAGCTAATGTGTTGTTGAACCCTATTGCTTTGTCCTTGATTTCTGTGTTGCATAATAAATTTTTAACCTGAATGTGTGAGTCTAACATTTGTGAGCTTGTTGACCCAGTCATCTAATTCAATTAATCCATATATACAGTTTTAAGGCCAAAGGGAGGCTATTTTGCATTTATGTCATAGTATTTCAGAAAAGGGGATTTATCTAATCTTAAACCTATTTGAGTTTCACTGGACTTAGACAATGTTTACAATGAAAGCCCAATGGATAATTAGCAATATGTTTAGGCAACTGGATATAAACAATATTGCAAAAAGTGCAAAGGGAAAATAAAGTCATGAAGTAGCCAGCTCACAGGAAATATTTCAAGGATTAAAGGAACAAAATTTTAGAAGGTTTACAGAAGTGCTATGAATGTTAGAAACACGAGCTACATATATTCAAATATTCAATAGGATTTAATGTCCCCGCTTGCCTCACATTCTAACTGCAGGTTATAGGTCAAGTGCTGTGATGACTACTGGATACCTGAATTGGTGACAAAAATGATACCCAGCACTTGCCTTGAGAGCGCCCGGCAGAGCCCCAGGTGATGAGAGAGCTTTCCCTCCAGTCACCCCCCTCCAGTGCACACTGTCCTCTCCCCTACCAATACACACTTCCTCTTCTGTCCCAGCTTTGGCGCATGGATTAGGATTCTTACTTCAAATGTTTAGGTCACTAAAGACTGTCAGAAATGTAATCTAACAAAAACAGTATTGGAAATTCTCATTCTGTCCCTAAGCCTATCTAGTTGGCATTAGTGTGGGCTATTTATTAAACTTCTGTGTGACACTGAGCACTACTATAAGAACTGTATGACACCACTGGAGAAAATTAGTTTATACACTGTGACGTTTTACCTAGAAGTTTGTTATTTTTATGCAGCTGCTCTTTCCTTGGAGCCTATGATTTACTAGGAATGTCACAAATAGAATTTTAAGGTTTGTTTAAAGCTGAATTAATATAACAAAAAAAAATTATGTCATGGAAAAAAAAGTTACACCTGATTTCATTTTTATACTTTTTACAATAGACATTTGATGATCTTTATGCAAAGTCTCAT
Organism: Geosciurus inauris; assembly: GCA_004024805.1. Lineage (NCBI taxonomy): Eukaryota > Metazoa > Chordata > Mammalia > Rodentia > Sciuridae > Geosciurus > Geosciurus inauris. The sequence continues at coordinate 105,821 of PVHX01000948.1, forward strand.
GGGATTTTCATCTTAAATCATAACCTTAATGATACAGGTTTGCAGTACACAATTTTACTTTTCTCTTCAATATGGTAGGAGAATGAACTTTCTAACTAAATAGAGTGAAATGTTATCATTAAACATTCTAGAAAATTCAGACTGTTCTGGATTTCATAGTGACAAAATGACCACTGAGTAGAGGTTTGGTAAATGCTCAGTGATTTTCATCAATTATTAATGTATGTTTGTGAAATTCATTGTTTCTCCATGAGAAATCATTCTTATTCCTCTTGGTGAAGGTAATCTTTCATTTTGTAGCAACCGAAAACTTACAAAAAGCATAAGCACTTAGCAACATTCATGTGCCCTGAGGTGGTTACGGTATCAATTTTTCTTCTATGCTTGGGTCTTTGTGACCTGATTAGTTTCCATTTCTATACAACTGAGGTTAGCCAGAGTTCACTTGCCTTGTCAGTAAAGTTTCTAAACCAAATGAAATATGTTTTCTATAATTGAGCTAACCACAGTTAATTGCTTAATAGACTATGCCTATACTAAAAGAAAAAAGAAAGAATTAATTGCTTGGAAAAGAATGTATTACACATTTTAGTCACATCTACACAATCACACTAGAACAAAGTGAAAAGGCATGACCAGAGTCAAAGGCCATCGTGATGCCCAGTGCTTATGTGATTCGGTGCTGGACATATCTACCCTTGCATGGGTATTCTTGGGTATGGGAAAAAGGAAAATGACTGATACTTTCTGTTGGAGCTGTATTAATTATGTATTATTTTTTTTCCTGTCACTGTACTAGAATCTAATTTTAGGAGATCTTTAGCAAAAGTTTAGGTAAAATGTAGGAAAGTATCATTTGTTAAAGAAAAGTGGACATTTTTTAAAAATGAGATATTTTACTATGAATTATTTAAAAATTTATTTCCTAGTCAAGGTCAAATGCCAGGTTACTAGAAATTTTGAACATATTTTCTGAAACTCTGAGTGGCACGTAAAATAATTTAGCATTTACAACTGTTTTGGTACTCTTTTCTATACATACAGAGGTATCAGCATTTTGTTTCACCACACTATGATAATAATGCCAATGAACCCCAACTTTCATTGTTTAAGTGTTATAGTGAAGGAAATGGACTGTAAGGATTGAATCTGTTACCTCTCCCTGTTACACTTTAATAAATTGGCTACCACAGTTGGAAAGATGAAAAATATAATAAACTTTAAGAAATTCATTTAAGCTAGATTGATAATCAGGTCAATCTCAGAAATTCTTGAGTTAGCTGCACTTTAAAATGAATATGATCTTTCTAGTGCCTGGAGGTGTTTTAACTGTTAAATCATTTAGTCAAACATTTTTTCAAGTCTACAACCTTAAATGAAGTTTTCAAAACTCAATGGTTTAGAAAAGGCTTGAGTAACTCAAATATATTGTCTGTTCTAAAGAACTAAGATATTTGGTAAACCAGTGAAGCACAATAAGCTTATTCATGAATAAGTTCCTATTCATGATTCTAATGTGAGAGAAATCCAGTCATAACTTAGAATAATACTAAAAAGACAATTACTGCAGATACCCTCTATTTTTCTGCTTCCCCATAGATCCGAAATCAACTAGAATCAACATTGGCTATTTGAGTACTTTTTATGTATTTTTTGTATTAAAAGTTCAATAGAAGAAAAAAACAAACACTTGATATTATCAGTCAAAAGGAGCCAGAGGAAGTGTCTTAGGACGTACCTATGGATTGTGATTGCCCTTGTTCCTCACTGGGGTGTGTGGGGTGTGTGTGTGTGTGTGTGTGTGTGTGTGTGTGTGTGTGTTTGATTGATAGAGTTTTCTGCACTTGTGAATTCAAATACTTCTAAGCTCCATTTTTTTTTTTTTTGGTACCGGGAATTAAACCCAGGGGCTCTTAACCACAGGACCACATCCCCAGCCCTTTTCTATTTTTTATTTTATTTTTTTTCTTTTTTTCTTTTTTTTTAAAAATAGCATTGCATGGAGGTCAGGACCACAGACACAGCACCCGGAGAGAGAAGGGCATCGTCAGTAAACACAAAGTCCAGAAAGAAGCCTGAAGGATTCCCAGAACCATCTAGACACCATCTAAAGTTTACAGATCCCAGAATGCCAACCCTGAAGGAACTCTGTATAAGACCTAGAGTAAATACACCAGAGAATGAGACAATGAGTAGTGCCTTCTGAAACAGGAGCAATATGGGGCACATTCCATCAGGGCCTGTAAAGGCAACTACACTGCAGGATGATGTGATACCTTTCTTTATGCCATATCCTCAATAGCAGTATAAGTTACATCAACAGATTTAATGATGTCTTTCCTTGAACTTGCAATCCTCTTGCCTCAGCCTCCTGAGCCGCTGGGATTGCAGGCATGCACCACTGTACCTGGCATGTTTGTTTTGTTTTGTTCCACCCAGCAGTAGAGACAGTCCAGGCAGAGGAATTGTACCTACAAAGTCTCTGAAGGAAGACTGTGCCTGGTGTGTCCCAAGAAAACAACGAACGCTCCTGGAGTGCTTGTCACAGAGGATGAGGTTGGGAAATGGGAGGGAGATGGGGCTGTGTGCGGCCTCTTGGGGTCCTGTTGAAGAGTTTAGTTTGAGTCAAGAAATGAGAAGCTGCTTATGGTTTAGCAAGTCTTTTGCTGTCGAGAAGACACTGAAGCTGGAAATAGCAGAAGCATGGAAATCTCTTGGCCCATCCGCTCCACAGTCCAGAGGTGCAGGCCGGGGCAGAGGACCTAGCCAGGAGAGAGAGCAGGAAGGGTGCGAAGGGTCTTGTTCTGAGAACAAGCTGAGAGATGCGTGTGAAGAGGGGGAGCAACGAGGGCAGTGGTGACTCCATGTCTTCCAACCTGAGCAACCTGAAAGACCCACAGCCCTTGCACCTTGCATTCCAAACACCTTCTTCACCATCCTTCATCTTTTCCATAGCCCTCAAACTGCTTCCTGCTAGATACCTGGCGCTTTGCAGTTCCATCCTCCTGGAGTGGTGGCCAAGACTCCCTCACCTCCCTCAAGTCTTTATTCAAACATGACTCCTCTGTCAACCTGGCCTGGCAACCCTGTTTTCAATTACACTCCCACAGTGACATAGCCTCTCTATCTTCCTAATTCATTTTTATTTCTAGCACTTTTCCCAGCATCACGCCGATATTTTGCTTGGTTATTTCAGTTCTTGCCCATTTTCCCAGCAGAATGGCAACTCCCTGAGAGCAAGGGCAGCTTCTGTCCCCTTGTGCTGTTCACTGCTTGCTCCTCAGAGCTGAGAACAGCACTCGGCGTAGAATAGATGCTCTACAAATATTCTAGATGTGGGAATGGATGCAGGGAATGAGCCAAGAAAGAGGAAAGTCTACTTCAAGGCAAAAATCTTGAATCAAAGTCAAAAACTCTCCTGGCATCTCAAGAAGGAGAGCTGTTGAAGGCAAAGGATTCATCATAAGCATCATGCGCCCTAGTGGTAAGCTCTCAGTGGATGAGCAAGGTAGCATGAGCCCCTTGACATGACTTGTGTGCTCTCTGAGGGACTGGGGGCCCCAGCTCACACCAAGCCTGCACACCGAGGGACCCTCCTCAGCTCCAGCCAAGTCTAGAGTACAAGGACTCTGCTATTCTCCCCTCCTCTATGGAAGTATCTCTCCATCCTTTATTTCCTAAACACAACCCTTGGTACTGGCCCACCGTTCCCTGGAGAATGCCCAGCACTGTAGACCGGTGTGGAAGACTTTCACAATTTGGTGGTAATATCTGCTTGTCTCCTCCATGCACCCCACGTCTTTGGTGATTCCAAACCTCTGTGTCAACCATGCTCTTCCCTCACCCCCATGACTAAAGGCTTTGACCGTTTTTATTCTTCCTGGAATAACTTTGTCCTGTGTGGTTTTCTTATGAACTCCAACTCCTCGTTCAGTAGTTAGTTAAAGCATTTCTTCTTTGGGAAAATCCCTGGTACCCTTCTAAAGAATTTATTGCTCTCTCTAGGATTCTCTCTCAATTCTGATCAAACATTTTATTTCAATGACTGATGAGCATGTCCACTTTCTGTTTTAGGTTATGATGACTGAAAGACAAAAAAGAAAAAAGTTCCATTTTCTTTATATAAACAGAATTCATTACATCATCAGAGGACATTAAGTTGAATGAGTGATTTGGATTAATGAAGTAAAATGGTCAAAATTAATAAAGCTCCATTGGAAGACTTGAGATTAAAGCATCTGACATCTTGTAAATGTTGTAGAAAACTGAGCACTGCCTGATGTGGTTGGATGCTAACTGGGAAGATTCCCCCAGGAAGAGGACACAGCAGTGATAAAAAGGGAAATATTTTTAGCACAAAATGTGGCATAGAGAGACAAGACATGTAACGCATGAAAAGTAGCTATAAGTGGACAGGAAATACAGGGGACAAGTAACTACACAAGTTTCACTGGAACCCTGGTAGCCATAAGAGGCCAGTTGCAGAAGTCTTTAAAACTCACAGTGGAAGCTCCCACGGTAGCTGCAAAGCCGGTGATTGCTAATTGAAGCTAGGATTGCTCTAGGTGATTGTGTAATTACACAGAGTCAAACCTCTGACTCAGTCATTCATCATGCCCTAGCTGAAAAATAAGAAAGATAAAGAGGACAGACGCACACCAGAATGTTTTGCAGACGATGAAGCTGCAACGGTAGCTTTTCACGGATTCAGACTCTAAGTGGTCACCTGAATTCTCAAAACGTCACCTATTCTTGCAAAGGGATTAATGAACATCCTTCAAAGAACGTTGTATCTGTTTTTTGTTGTGGTTCCCTCTTACCTGAACACTTTCCACGTCCTGTGCCAGTTTGTCAAAGGGAAGGTGTTTCTCCCCACTCCCTCTATTGCATAGCCTTTGGAACAGAGAACAATCTAGAACAGAGAAGAAAGAAGCACATTTAGGGATGGTTAATGTAGAAATACTCTTTGATAGGTAGCAGAATGCAAGATAGTTCAGGGTTATCAAATTCAACATCTTAACTCCTCCAAATACCTTGTTATTTAGCTTTTCTGAAGGTCTCTTTTATAAGTCTCCACCTTGGGGCAGAGGACTGAGTGGGAAGATATGTGTTTGAATGAGTTGGCTTTATTCCCAAGTCAATGTCTGTACAGATCTGTTCTCAGCATTGATACTAATTTATTAGACAATTAGAATATGGCCCACAGTGATGGTGGCAACTTGTCTCCCCTGATTGTTTTAATTTTGTGTACTCACACCTCTTCTCTTTATATACAAAATTTTAAAAGTCTGTGGGGATATCTTGGTACATATTTATGAAGATTACTTTTATATTTATGGAAGAGGATCACTTGTTTCCCCAGGTGGTTGTAAAATGGCAATTTCACTTTGACATGATATAAATTGGTTTAGAGAAAACAAATTATTCTAAAGTCTTTAGAAACTGCAATGATGCTGTTGGAGGAGAGTAACAGCATAAATAAATCTACAAGATGGTGATTTTTATCTCTCCAGAACTAGATGGGCTTGTCTTGGATCATGCCTCTGAATTTGGGTCACTGATTTTTATCCAAGGATGGTTTTTGACATGTATAAATAAATGGAAACCAAGAGTTACCATAGAATAAGTGTCAGTTTAAAATCTTTTGAAATGTGTATTTATACAGACCACAAAATTAAAAAAATATTTTGTTTAAGGAAAAGTTGTTTTAATAACTGCTCTAAACAGCAGACCAGAAATGAGTATAAGTAGATTTTGTGATTTACTCCTCTTCCTAGCCTATCCTATAAATAAGGAATACTGAAGCATGGAAGGACCACTGAGTTTAAGGCATACATTATTTTAGTAAAACTGTAATCAAAGTTAAGTTGTATATGAAAAACTACACGAAGATAAGGTGACAGCTGACATGACAATAAAAATGACACAATGACAGGACCACAAAGGATGCCTTTGTGCCCCACCCCAAAGGCAACTGCTGCCCCTTGTAAGTTGGCTGTTCTCCTGCAGAAAACTCTTCACTGCACATAGTTCCATGGTAGAACTTGGAAGTGGAATTCATATTCTCCTCCTTATCAGTTATTAACCAAGAGGTACAACATGGAATTAAAGGAAAATGGAATGCTTCAGGGCAGCTTTAACATGAAAGGAAGCATTTTTCCCAATTACTGTAAGAACACTGGGCATCCACAATGTGACCGAGGGGTTAAAAGTGAAGATCCTTCTTGATGGCAACTGGCTCTTTAATTTCACAACATTTTCTCTGCACTGTTTTGGCTCAATATTCAGTTTCTCAGAGGAAAAACCTAAATCACACCAAGTTCCACAAACATGTAGCACAGGAAGTAGAATATAGAGGCAGGCAGTAAGGTATATAGACCAGGGAAGATGGAACCAAGAACCACACGTGGTTAGAGGGTTTGATATTGCAATGTACTGAAAAAGATTAATTCAGTGGGTTCAGGCATAATGCTTATTTTTAACAATTAGTGTTTTATTCTCAATGATTGTGTCCCACAGTTTAAAGTGCTTAATGAGTTCTTACTGGAAAGTGACTATTTCAGGAGAGTATAATGGCCTTTAATCACTTCACTCAAGCTATTAGTTAGAAAGGTTGTCAGGAAATGTTTTTACTTTTGTTATAAAATTAATTGAATTTCCCATTGAATGGAAAAAGGAATTTGTCAATATATAACCTCCAATGTTGTGATCCGTTTTTTTAATCCTGTTTCCTCTTTCTCTTCACAATGCTATTGATTCACTTAAATAATTTTTTTTTCTTTACATGGTTCAAATAGCCTAGGAAAAGAAGGAAATAGTCTCTAGCTAAGCAAATGCCTAGATGTGGTGCTAGACGTTGGGCAGTTGGGCAGGGCTTAGAAGTGGGATATGTTCTCAGAGGTGCGTCATTAGGGGTTTTGACAGTGTCTGAATATGACAGAGTGCCCTTACACAAACTAAGAAGGCTCTGATGTCTAAGCAATATAATCTGATGGGAACACTGTTGAATATATAGTCCAACTGAAGAAAACGTGTGTCATGAGCTGCACAACTATACTTGTATGACCCTCAGTTAAGTCACTGAAAACACCCAGTGAAGCAAACACTACGTCGTTTTACAACTGTGGAAATTGGGGTTTAGAGACATACACAATTTGCTCAATGTCAAACCAGCACCACTTCCAGAGAAAGAATTAAAGCACAAGACCGTATGACTCCAAATGTCCACCGAAAGGGGCTTTTATATAGTAGCGAAGGTTATGTGTTACTGGGAGACATAGCATAGGGGTTGATAAACTTCATCTCTTCCGAAACAGAAAACGTTCAATGTTTTCAGAGTGTAATAGTAAACTGTTCAGGTTCATGCCCTGGTTTCCTGATCATTTTCACAAGAGGGTTTGTGTGAATAGTTCAGTGGCTCTCAAAGGTGGTACTTGGACCAGCAGCATCAGTAGCATCCATGATATTTTTAGAAATGCAAATTCATGAATCTCACCTTGACTCTGACTTCCTAAGAATGGGGCTCAGAAAACTATGCTTTAGTGTGCTTTGGGGATAATTTTTATGTTTGATAAAGTTTGAGAACCATGGTTTTTTTTTTTGAAAGCTTAAACTGGACTGTGTACTTTATATACGCATACTCTACAAAATACTAATTACGTGACTTTGAGAAATTTAGTTCATCTTTCTGTGTTCAGTACAAAATGTCAGTAACAATAGTACCAGCATTATAGAGTACTTTTGAAGTCTATTAAGTACACATAGAAAGCTGAAATGTCAGTAACAATAGTACCAGCATCACAGAGTAGTTTTGAGGTCTATGCAGTAGACATAGAAAGTGTTAGGCTCATAGTAAACACTATATAAGCACAAGTATATACACAGAGGCTTTCTAAGAGCACATATTAAAAAATGCTATGACAAGCATCTCATTATATACTTCAATATTTTTTGAATATTTTAATAATGAAGTTTAATATTATTATTGAATATAAATAAACATACTTTTTCAGCTTGTTTCAGCATTTAAAAACTATATGAAACAGAAAAGGAAAGGTGATGAAATCTCATAAACATGATACAGTAAATTACACAGTTTTGTGAAGATGATTTCATACAGAATTCAAAGCAGATGCAATTAGTGCTACAAATTAGAAGTTGCAAATGATGATTTAACAAACACATGACTTAACAAACATATCAGAGAAGAGAAAAAAAATTCCAATGAATTTGAATCTCTAAAAGTGGATTTAATCTTATGATAAGCAATTCTCGGGAGATAACACGAAGTGTTATTCATCATTCCAAAAAGTGGAGATCATGAAAGTTGAGAACATTTGTTTCAGAACTAGGATGGTCCATGAAGACAATGAATAGAATCCATATATATGCATTTAATTGCATAAACACAACAGTTAATATCATTTTCTTTTTATACAGCACCAGCTGTACTAAGCTGCGTGGCTGCCCATGGGTGAGTCGCCGGATCTGTAATGGCATGTGGGTGATGGGGCGAGGCCAAGGAACGGAGCAAATCTCCACAGGCAGTGTGAAAGACCGAACCCTAGTCCCACAGTTTGGTGGGAGTTCAGGTGTCTTCATTTTTATAGCATGAAGTCAGAGCATTGGCTGAAAAATACTTTTGCTTTTTTTCTAGCCCACATGCACCAGTTAAACACAATCATTAAAGAGTGGGAGAGTATGTTGAACCATGCTATGAAGAGAAATGCAGGGGACATTTAACAGACATACATTTCTCTTTCTCATTTTAAAAGAACATCGTAAAAAATAAAATGGCAATCCAATTTTTAACAGCAATTAGAATATAAAAACTGATTCCCCTGGCTTCTCTTAGACCATTCTGACTATAGTACAATGAGTTGATATTGATATTGCTCTTTCCCAGTTTTCAGCTAGGGGGACATTGTGAGAATTTCGATGATGGGATCAGAGTCACACAACAGGGCCAATGACCTAGATCAAGATGGGACTCCTCCTTAGATTTTCTTCCAAAATTTTTGTTCTCCCTACTATGTCTCACCTTCCTATATCATTTAGTTTTTTTTCCCCCATTGGAATTTATATCCCAATAAAAAAGTAAAGATTTCTGGAATTAAATTAATATGTTAAAATCAGAAAGTTTAGATATTTTATCCCAAGAATTTTCAACTCAAATGTGTTTCCTGATGTGCACAAAACGTTTTATCACCAACGTGGCTCGGTTGGTCTGTTTTTATCGTAAGAGCTTTGAGGTAACATGATTATTGCCAAGGAGAAAATTAACCTAATTTGATCAGAGAGTCCATTTATTTTTTATTCTGAGGCTAAAGGAATTCAATGATTTTCTCCTTTAAGTTGTAATTAATTAATTGTTGTTTTTCTCCTTTAAGTTGTAATTAATTGTTATTTGTGAATAATGTTCTACAAGAAATTTAAAGAAACTTTTATCAGATTTTATTTTGTAATGTATTTGACATTTAGTTGCTGTATATTGAATTCAACATGCATTTTGAAAATCCTCTAATGTTGAAGCACAACAGTTGGGTTGAAAATGTTCAGGGTCCACTTTGGTCCAGCTTGAGATGTTATAATCATTTCCTCTACAGAGTCTTTATGGAGTTATAAGAGTACTTAGTCCAAAGATTTTGTAAAAATACGGGCAAAATAAAGATTGTGGAACTAAAAACAATATGCTTTTGTGTATTAGTAACTACTAACAACTATGTTGCTTTACCTCTGTGATAAAACATTAGCATGCATTATCTCATTTGTCAAAATGTCACATGAGGTCTGCATTTTTACTGTCCTTAATTTGAAAATGAGAAAATGAGTCTGAGAATTTTAGTGATTTACACAGTGAAGAAACGTCCGAATTTCAGAATAAACCCACACCCTTTGCAAGTCTAAAGCCCATGTTCTTTTTTATTAATTATTGGCTCTTTTTAGTTAAACATGACAGTAGAATCCATTTTGATAAAATTATATGAGCATGAAATATATCTTATTCTAATTAAGACCTCATGTTCTTAACCCTTGTCTCATTACCCACCCTGAACTCTGGGGGTCCCATGAGGACTTGTTTGGGTAAGTCAGTTTGATGCATTCACCGTACAAGGTTCTGGAATCACATTGTTTTCTGGGGATGGCAGAGAGGCTGAGACATCAAGCTTACTCAGTTCCTATCTGCATTCCTTACAGCTGTGAAGTTTAGGAACTGCATCCAGAGGAGTGAGTGGCAAGCCCACAGGGTGGAGGTGCTGGGAAGGTTGAATGAAGGACAGTACCTGGAGCTGCTGTCCTCATGTTGGGACCAATAGTTGGCAACATGTGATTTACTATTTTTTTTCTTACCTGTACACTTATGGGGAAAGGTGAAGATTATCTACTTGTGGTCTTCCACTGAAAAGGAAACAAAAAGATAAAAAGTATATGCACACTGTTCCTGCCTGCCTTTTCTCATTCAAGTTATATTGATCTTCCCCATTCATGTGTAGCCACAGACAGATGTGACAACGTGAGTTAGAAATGTTCTCTCAATTCTAGATGCTTTATCTACTGTCTCATTTTTTTCATTGGTATCACAGTTATTCCAGGCTATAATAAAAAAATTGAAATAATATTCTTCTTATTTTTGTCAATACTTTCCGTTTTCTTGTGAAGTATATATATATATATATATATATATATGTATGTATATATATATATTTTTTTCCTGCAGAATGTCACACAGTCCTGTCCTTCTGGAACTTATTCACTGTCTTCTGGGCTCCTTAGTCCTTCAACACACAGTTCAAACACCACTGTCCTCATAGTCTCTCATTCAGCAACCATTAATTTAGCACTGACACTGAGCCTGGGCTTCTGGGGCATCTGGCAGTGTGCAGACCCCAAGGAGCCCACCTTGATGTGTGACGCTGCTGTGTGGCTCTGCCCTGGGAGCCTTCCCAACACCTCCTTCTCCTGTACTCTGCAACCCATGCTCGGAGCCAGAGTCGGGACCTTGTGAACTCCTGGAAGTTCTTCCTCTTTGAAGTAGGAGAGGCCATTGTCTCCAACCAGTAGATCACATCATCTGTCACTCATCTTCTTTATTCCCCAAAGCTTGCCTGCTTCTCTCTCTCTCACTCTCTCTCTCTCTCTAATGGTGATTGACAACACAGTGACACTTAATCAGTGAGCCACATTTCCACTTCTTTTTTAATTTTTTATTTTGAGACAGGGTCTCATTAAGTTGCTGAGGCTGGCCTCCGACTTGTGATCATCCTGCCTCAGCCTCTGGAGTCTCTGGGAATACAACCTGGCTCCCCAATGCTTTCCATTTAACTTCTGATGATGTTTTCTCTTCCCTGTTTCTTTCTTCATTCAGCCAGTCATGCAATTTGGTCTCTGTCCTCACAGCATCTGCAGAAACATCTCCCTTCTTGTGTTTTCCTCATCTACTCTGTTGTGCAAGCCTTTAGAGTTGCATGGTGCCCTTGCAGTGTTCTTAGACACACGTTGTGAGAGATGACTGTATAATAAAAAGTGACAGTGCATGGGGGTCATTGATATGGCGGGGCCCCAGCTAAACTGGTCTTCTCACCCTTTCAGCCTCAGTTCTGGAATGAAAACCAAGATCTTTAGCAATGTTCTAATTCTCATTTCTCTGGTCTTCTCTACTGCAGTTTTCCCCATACATCTAATTTTCTATCCACATTAAATGGTTTCTCATTTCCCAGAGAAGTGATTTTGCCCCCTCTTCACCTTCTGCCTATAGCCTCTCCTTTTTTTTTTTTTTTTTGGTACCGGGGATTGAACTCGACCACTGAGCCACATCCCCAGCCCTATTTTGTGTTTTATTTGGAGACAGGGTCCCACTGAGTTGCTTAGCGACTCGCCATTGCTGAGGCTGGCTTTGAACTCGCGATTCTCCTGTCTCAGCCTCCCTAAGTGCTGGGATTACAGGCTTGAGCCACTGCGCCCAGCTTACAACCTCTCCTTAACTTTCTTTGCATGTCGAACTTTCTCTTATCCTTCAACACACAACTTGATATCCTTTTCTATGAGATATTCACTTTTCAAATGCATTGAGTTAGAGAGCCCTTCTCTGGGCTCCATTTTTATTTCATATTTACATTTTACAACACGACTTCATTAATTAGGAATATTTAGGTTTCAGAGCACTGAGCTTAGAATTATGGACACTAAGCAAGACCTGGAGCAACGGGTCACAGCAAGTGTTCAGTAAATATACACTTTGTGGACATTGTAAGTGATAGGGACTGAATATTTCTGGTGAATTGAAAAAAAAAATTCATGGGAATAAATTGAATGTGCTCAATGCAAATATTAGCTCAAGTTGACAGATTGAGCAAATACTTGTTTACTTAACTTCCAAGTCTTAGTTAAGTTTTTATGAATACTTAGAAAACAACAAGAATATGAAAATCAACATGGAAGTAGCCGTCATATCCAAAGTATGGGTGACAGACTGAAGCAGAGGAAGAGAGTGCTCATCTCTTAAGGGAGACCAGAGGTGGCTTACAGGTATGCAAAAAGAAAATGAGCATGGGGTCAAAGTGAAGGTGAGTAATGGTGAGTGTTTGAACAGGTGTGCTGTTCAGACTAGCTCTGTAAGTCCCTCACCAAAGAAGAGACTAACATGGAATTTATGGCCAAATACTGCAGAGTTGTTTGTGATTGACACTGGGTAAACTGCCTGAGAAATCCAAGGCCCCCAGTGTATCTGCCAGTCCCCAATGTAAAATTCTTCTTCCATTTTATCAGTTGCTAGAGGAATGGTGCACCTTGTCGACCTGCTCTCTATGTGACCTGACTTCAGCTCATTTTTTCATTCATAATTAGTAGGTCATTTCTAGCAATATTGTTAGTCTTCTATATGCAGGGGCATGTGAGAATCAGAAGTCTCTTCCCCTGCAGTCTCAGACAGAATTCTGCTGTACATGCAGACGCATATTATGAAGCAGTGACAAAATCAATGGCACGAAGCTTAATGAAGTCCTAGGTCCCTGCCTTTTATGTCTTCTAATTGCACATACCATAAAATGTTTACTCAAGCCACAGGACAAAATAGTCTAAGGACAGAATTCAGCTAAAGTTATGGTCAGATAATTGTACCAAAATTATTGAATCAGCAGTTGGATCCAAAGCCATTTCAAAATCAAGCCTTGGGCACCATCTAAAAATGCTCAGATTTTCAAATTTGTTGGGTCTTTATAACCTGTTTTGAGATGGTGGGGGCACATGGGCATGGGCAGCAGTTTCTCAAAGTAGTATTTTCTGAATTATAATTTCTATTGTATGAATCATGTGATTTGTACAACCCTCTGGTCTCCAGTGATAAAAATGAATAGCATGTTTTAGACACTTCCTGTTCCAGGTATTGGATTGGAGTTCCCACAGTCAACCATTCCAAGGTGTGTGTTCCTAAGGAAATCAACTTTTAGTTTAAAGTACATCTCAAAACTTACATTAGTCTGAAACTTGCCAAGTTACCTCTTTTAGGTCCAAGAATATCAAATATTGATTGGTCAAATGCTTTATTATTATTATTGTTATTGGGGATTGAACTCGGGGGTACTCGACCACTGAGCCACATCCACAGCCCTATTTTGTGTTTTATGTAAAGAGAGGGTCTCACTGAGTTGCTTAGTGCCTTGGTATTGCTGAGGCTGGCGTTGAACTCATGACTCTTCAGTCTCAGCCTCCCAATGTGCTGAGATTATAGGAGTGCACCACTGTGCCCAGCTAGATGCTTCATTCTTAATATGTACATCACATAAGTTATCCTGAAGTACTTTAATTCAATTTGAAACAACATAATATGCTCCCCATCAGCCTCACTATTGCAATTATGTATTGCCATATAACAAGTTAACCCAAAATTTGCAACTTAAAACAAGAATTATTTGTTATGTCTCACAATTCACAGACATTCTCAGCTGGGAGTATCTTCTGTTTGTCTAACTACTGAGATCATTAGGTTCTATTCACCTGGCAAACAGACTCCTGTGAACATCAGGCACCAGGTCAGGGTAGTGATACTGCTGACCAGCTTCCATGTGTGGCTTCCCGGGTATGGATCGCTGAGGAAAGTCAGACTAGGATGATAGCCATGGGCTCTGAGATGCCAGTTGCAAAGCACAGGAAGTCAGAGCTGCCAGTTTGCTGAGATATGGGCACAGGAACTGGTTAGCAATAGCTCCAATTGTCAATATCTAACGGAAAAGGAGAACAGTGGTTTCTTCTCCCTTGTTTTGCTACACATGGGTCAATCTATTATCCCATCTCTCTTGCCAGGGCCTGTTGTTCCTTGTGTTTTAGGCTATATAGTTTCTGTGCAATCTCAGTGCTTAGATGCTTTCAAAAATAGGTCTGGTTTTGTACGATGCCCAACTTTTTCTTATCATTAAGGTGTTACTGTTTTTCCAAGTTCCACATCTTGAGTAAAAATGAAAGTTCCTGGCTTAAGATTTCGTCTTGGCAATTCTAGATTCTAGAGTAGAGAAAAGTGGTGCCTGCAATGGTTGTCAGGGAAAATCATTTTGAGACTGAAATTTCAAGAATTCCTTATTCAGCCAAATTATCATTTTAAGAATGAGATTTGATAGTTTTAGATTTATAAGAACCAAGTAAATCATTTTTAGATGAATTTCTCAATAAATAGTTGTAAGATAATATATTGGAGCAAAACAATGGAGAAGAAACAAAACAAAACAGGAGAATATATTTGAACTAAAATAACAGTGGCTCTAATCCAGGAGATAATTGACAGCATATTCCAGATTCATTTTTAGCTGACTTTGAAATCATTTGGTTCATATTAGAACAGAAGGTGAATACTAAGAAGAATGCATGAAATACATCCTATAAGGCATACCACGACATAGAGGGCAATTGAAGTCATTTCAATTTTTTGATCTGAGTTTGTATAATGAGAACAGTTTAGGTAAGGATGTCATATTATCAGTACTTTGTTATTATATACATTTTTTACCTGCATGTGATTGTTTTGTTTTCTCAAATAAACTACCATTTCTTATTAATGTTAACATGAAAAAAAAGGTCTCTTTTGCTAGAGAAATACAGTTAGTCATTTATTGAACATGGATCTGTGTTGACTTAGTCTTCTAGGAAATAATGTACATGATTTTAATGGGTACAGCTTACAGATTTTTAAACTCTCATATTAAGAACAGTGGATTTTTAGGAACATGTTTTAATTTTACAGTCAATACAAGTTTTAGAAAGTGTGTTTACCTTAATGAAAATTAAAATTTTGATGTTGTGGGACTTCCTGGTAGAGGTCTGAAACACAAATATGTGCAATTTGATCAGCATCTGTGATGCGCAACACACCCTTCTTCACCCATTAAGTTCCACATTTTCAATTCTGTAACTATTTCAATGAAATTTTACACAGGTACATTAAAATAGACTAGAAGTCATAATCTAGAGCTTATTATATACCATTATATTATTAATTAATGTTAGTGTATTATGATGTAATTACGGTCTTATTATATACTTATACACAAGATACTACATTTAAGTTCTTATGTGTGTTTAATATCTGGGAAAATGGTTAGCCCAACTACAAAGAGCTTTAAAGTTATTAGATCTAAACTATGAATAAACTAAGCAGAATTAAAGTAAATGTAATTAACCTTATCAATAAGGGGCAGATACATCAGGGTGTGGCTGCAGCTCTGAAACTCCAAGAAGGAGCCAACACCATTTAACAGCACTATGATAAAGGTATACAATCTGAGTCAAATCTTTAGGAAAGATGACATAAAACCAAAGCAAAGAACATTTTGCTGTTGAAATTTCTTCAACTATGCCAATGTCATGAAACATAAAGAAATTCTGAAGGCTCATTCCAGGTTAAAAGGAACGGAAGGGAATTACAGGGAGCAGTAAGTGACAGGATACATGGTATGAAATGACATTGTGGACCCGCTTAGAGAACTGGAATCTGTACGGCAGAGTAGATGCCAGCAGCCCCTCTTTGCCCACTTCTCACAACAATGGCTAAGAGAGTATCCTTTTTTCAGGACATGCGCACTGAAGCATTAAGGGACACTAGGACCTCAGTTCAGAAGCTTGCTTGCACACATGTGTGCAGGTGTGGGTGGCCAGGAACACACACAGAGCACATGGGAGGAGGCAAGGGTCAGGCACTGGAATGAGGGTTGATGGGAGGTATACATTCTGAGCTTGCAATTTTTCTGTGCACTTGAATAAAAAATGTTACCCAAAGGAAGACTGGCATAACATTATTTTAGCAATAACTATCATAAGTTCTTTTATTTATTGAGGTCAATCCAGCACCCTGATTTTACACTTGGGGCTTAGCTTCTTGCCTTGCTTATAAACTTGGTCAGCATGAGGGAACCAAGCGAGGGAACCAAGCTGAAATGACCTTGAGAAACACCAAGTTCTAGGTACTACAGAATTTTCTTTAAGTAAGATAACATGTATTTCATCCAGTCACACTGATGCGTGGTAACTTTGAACTTTTCACAGTCCTTCAGAAAACACCAACAAAAATCCGCTAGTGAGTTCCTTTTGTGTTCTAAGACACAAAATCTAAGATTTGTGTCTTACGAAGTTTATTAAACTAAGTATGAGATTTGAGAAACAAATCATTGATGAAATTGACAGAAGTGTTATTATAAACTTCATGTTTTAGGGCTTTTCCAAGCAGATGTCTGTAGAAAGGGCTAAAAACAATAAAATTATTGGCTTGGAATCTGTATAGAATTTTCCCCTTAAACATCTTACTACCTTCTAAACACCTGAACAGAAGGCCCTGAAATCAACTAAATGTGCTTTACTGACCAGCCTAGAGAATTTTCTCTCTCACTTTCTCCTCCCCCTTCCTACTTCCTCCAAGGCCTTAATATCAACAGAAGACTGAGATTCATCTGCACTCCACTTAATATGTGCAACCAGCTGTGATTTTATTTTTTGATGCTGCCACATGAAAAAAGTTGTTTTTTATCCTGAGCTATAGGTGTTAATTGGTATCTTTGTATCTTGCTAATTAAGTTCTAGCAACACCTTTTCCCTCTTCCTCGTTTGCATTTAATGAGCTCCCTTGTATTAATTTATTAGATAATTAGATAAAACAGAAAAAAAGTTCAGTTTCCTTAGGAGTGTTTTTGGAAAATATACCTTAAATCTTCAAACACAGATAAAAATGTATACATTGCAAGAAAAAGAAGAAAGCAGCTCAGGAAGAAATATACTTAATGTTAGCCTGCACATTCACACTGACATTTACAATAATGTTATCATTAGGGCATGTACAGAAAAGAAGAGATTGATTCAAAAGCTCAGGCAGTAACAATTATTTTGGTGTAAGCACATATGGCACAACATGATGTGCATTCCAGAAACCTTTGCAATATTTAAGCACAACAAACAAATTACCAGCTAAGAAGTGTGACCTCTGGACTCTAATTATCATTTTTATTTGCATGTTCATTTTCTTTCTAAAATTCTTCTAAAGCCATTAGACAGGCATCATTAATCAATTATTTATCATTTATTTTGACACCAGAATTTATTTGATAGAATGAATGGAAAAATCATTGGTATACGTTGAAACTCATCATTGTTTAAAAGGATTACACTTTTAGTTCATCAGTAGTTAGGGAATTGTGGAAATTTGAGTGAAAATTTGCAGATATTGTCAATTCCCGTTCACTGTTCTAGTTCGGTCTCGTTCAGGTCATCTGCTTTCTATCTTGTCCAATTGTGAGAAGACCCTATGAGCCAATGGCACTTCTCATTTAATCTTTTAATTCTTTTAATTTTTTTGCCTTTGGTTAAGTGATGGATCCTATTGGACTGGACTATTCTAGTTGACTCTTTGGAAATCAAAACATTTTTTTCAAAAATATACATTGTTGAAAATAACTATCAATCCTTAAAGTGAAGTAGACTTCTAAAACTCAAAATATCAGGTTTTAAATATTTATACTAAACAGGCAAGTATATATCCAATCAATGTCCAAACTATATTTCATGAACAAGAAAAGTACATTAAAATTGAACTTCATAATAACAGACAATCCTTCAGAAATTTTCTGTTAGATACAATGACGCAAATGGCTCCCTTTGCTGCTTCAGGTTTAGTCATGTTGCTTCTTCCAGCTGCACTTGGCACATTTTAATAAGAAACCCTAAAAAGCTCAATGATCACTCCTCTGGGAGGCAATGCTGCGGATGCTTTCTGAAGGAGACGTCCTGGTATTTCAAGCTGCCTACATTACTTGGATGCTCTGCTTCTGGAGAGACACAGGTTTGTGGAGAGGTCCTAAGCTCAAAGCAGGGTCAGCTGGTCTCCACATGACCTTTTGGTGAAATGTCTTGAAGTCAAGGCTCTTTTCCGTGTCCTACACAGCTGATGAATCCGAAAAGTTTTCTCCCACAGATTCAAGAAGAAACCCAACCAGGTAATAGATAGGACAGTCTGAAACTTCCACAGCCCTTGGTTTTGCTCTTCCCCAAATGCTAATTTAAATCCCTTAGGACTGTGGAAAGCATAAAGGGTCAGGGAATGCACAGAGAGGCAATTGGAGAGACAGAGATAGCAGAGCTGGGAGAAGATCGTTTGCAGAAAATATTCTTCCCATGTGTGGACTTGGCCTTTGAAGCAAAGAATTACAACAGGAAATTAGGAATAGGCTGGTGCAGGCCCATAAACAAGTACAAAATTGTGTCAGCACACCAAAATATTTCACTAGACTGCCCTTCCCCTAGGAGGTTCACAGGTGGTGTAATAAATGAAATCAGCAATCCCTCTACATGTCTAGCTTATACAGTTATTTTGGCTCAGCCGACCGTTAGTTATTTGTAAGCTGGGGCATAAATACAGACACTGGTTGAATATTTATGTACAGCTCCAGAATCTACCTTCATTAATTTGTCTATATATGGGGAATATGGCTATGGGGAGAATGGAAAATATTTACTCTGGGACCCTTAATGTAATACATTAAACATGAATGTGCTCTTAGTATGGGGGGTCCTGGAACTCTTGGTAGGTGTTGGGTCCCTACTGACCCTTTATCATTTTCTGTCTTTCCACAACTGAATGTAAAACTGAAAAGCTGCCGTTAACAGTTAACAAAAGGCAATACTGCCAGACTCATCTTATAAGAAATTCCCTAAGTTTTTATCCAGACATAAGATTTTTTATTAGCTCATTGGTGTAGGCTGCCCTCAGAGCCCAACTACATATAGCACTAAATGTTCTCCTGGCTGAGTAGAAGATCAGCATTATGAGACTCCATTTTTCTCTGAACCATAAAATTAACTAGTGATTGAATTTATGTTCTCATTTGAGTCCTTGTTACTGTACTTTTACCAGAAGAAAATACTCACAAAAAGTAAACAAACATAAGGCTCGACCCTGAAAGAAATGTTGTCTATGTTCAAGTTTCTCCGGGTACTAGATATGGAATGTATGCTTGGAAAATGGTCTCACTGCAATGATCAATGCTGTGAGAGAAAGCTACTGCCCAAAGATCACTTTTAATTGTAAACCATCTTCTTATTTATCTGATGGTACTCAAAAACCTCACTCTTGTTTTGTATAAGGAGCAATTGGAGTTGTTTGCCAAAGCAGTTTAAAAGTATTTCCTTAACTTTGGCAGAGAATCATCTTACAATTTCACTCCATCCTGCATCTTTCTAGATTTCTATCCTGCCAGAGATCGTTTTCTTAAGGTTAGGTCTCCTGGAACTCCCAGCTCTCTCTAATCCAAAATGAGGCAGCAGCTGAATTATTTAATGAGTCAGCCTTGACTCTTGAGTCTCCGAAGAAAGGAAACTAAAATTTTACAAGATGGCTTATTTTTAGGGATTAAGAAATAGGAACTGGGGATGTGACTCAGTGGTAGAGCAATTGACTCACATATGTGAGGCCCTGGGTTTGACTCCCAGAAACAGAAAAAAAAAAAAAAAAAATGGAAGAATGAAAGAAATGAAATGCCATTTCCAACTGCCTACCTCCTTAACAAGTAGATTTCAAGTCAGAGAATGAGCTACCTGACCAAGATCTCATCAATGATTAAAGCCTGGAGGTTTACCTCTAAGGTCATGTCTTGAATCTTCTGGCAAGCTGTGTTAAGGCACAGGTTCTCGGGCTCCTCCTTGACCATGTAGTAATTTTTAAGTGAATTTCATGTGATTATGTTGAGTCTCCATTAAGCCAGTATGATTCCTTGATTTTAAAAGCTAATTCTTTTTTTTTTTTTTTTGGTACTGGAGATTGAACTCAGGGGCACTCGACCACTGAGCCACATCCCCAGCCCTATTTTGTGTTTTATGTAGAGACAGGGTCATATTGAGTTGCTTAGCTCCTCGCCCTTGCTGAGGCTGGCTTTGAACCTGCGATTCTCCTGTCTCAGCCTCCCTAAGTGCTGGGATTACAGGCTTGCGCCACCGCGCCCAGCTTAAAAGCTAATTCTTTTCAGTGTAAGTCATTTATAAAAAAAACCATGGGCTTTAGTGACAGAAAACATTTGCTTTTCGAACTCTTAATCTAATACTTTGTGAAATGAGTTAAGAATTGGTAGGAGGTATGTTTCTAATTGTTTTCCTTGTATGTTATAAAAATGCCATATTATCTATGTTACAGACTACGTAAATATTTTCTAAGGGTATTTAAGTAAATAAATGAGGTACTATCCCAAGTGCTACCTGCACCTATCTAGGAATCTTAGGACTTTAGAATATTCATCTCATATTTGTTAGAAAACGCATCAACAATGTTTATATATATATTTCATGTATAAGATGAAAAATGAGCTTTTAATAATTTCATTAGTCTAAACTGAGGAATGATATAGAAATTAAACAGTTTAGAAATATTTCTTTTGAATATATTAGTGAAATCTTAAAAAAATACCATCAGTACTTTATGAGAAACAGAAATACAGGCTGCGTTGAAATGCAAAATGGCTTTGGCGAATTTAAAGGAGTAAAGAGATATGGTAGCATATCACCTTTTCAGCTGAGATAGTCTTGTCGTGGCCAGATCAAACTCTTCCAAAGAAAAAGCAAACATGGTGGCTATTCAGTGTGCATTTATTCCAGAATAGAGTGACAAAGATGTGAATTGCATTGGGTCTTGGCAGGAAGAGCAACTGGGGCTGACTGTAAGCATGTATCTTGTTTACAATATCCTAGATATGAGACCATTCAAACAACAATGTGGGGATTTTGTGGGTTATAGAAACCATGCAATATGGTATGTATTGCATCAGTGAGAAATAATTCTTGGCTACAAATAACCGATATATCATTAATCTATGGTTTATATAAATCATGGTTTTTTTTTTCTTGTGGAAGAGTAAATTTGAAGTTAGAGAGTCAGGTCTGTTTTTATCAGTATTTCTTCCTTTTCCTCTTCCTATGCCTTTTAATATTCCTCTGGAATATGGGCTAAAAAGCAAAATAATTCAATGCCCTTTCCTTTACCCTGAAGAAGTAGGGGTACCATCACATAATTATACCTTTTGGATGATTGCACCAGAATCATGAATGTAGGAGCCATATTTAATTGGCTTGCAGACATAAAGAGGGAGAGGGATGGGAGACATCTTCAACTGTAATTTGTACATAATATTATAGTTACCTTAATAAGAAGTAAATCTAAATGATGTCAAGTAGACTGAAGAAGGCACAGTAAGTCTGTGAAACACTTTTCAAGAACTAAATACTACTGTTTTTAAGGAATTTAATATCAAACAGTTGATTTAAAATATGAAACCCAGAATTTTCAACTCAAGATTGTTTTCTTTTTTAAATATTGCCATAATAGTGCTGTCTTTTCATCTATCCAAAATTTCATGGCTTGTGACATGGCTAAGCTGTGGCTTCTCTTGTCCATCTTCTCTGTGGAGTTGCCATCTCCCTGCCTTGGGTTGCAGGTGAATGAGCTTGCCTCATTCTATGACAACGCACAGACTGAAATGCTAGGAGCAGCCCTGCCCAGAGTACCTTTCTCAAATGTAGCAAGAGGAATTTAGGGCATACTCTACCAAGTAAACCCACCTGATCACATTAAAAGAGGAGGATGGGGAAGAGCACAGCACCCATCCTGCAGTGACTGCAAAGCCATCGATACATGGTCTACTACAGAGGAGTGGAGCATGGCTACCAGTGACCAAAAGACCTGACAAGAACACTGCAGAGGAGGAAAAGTTTATTTGGGGCTCATGATTCAGAGATCCCAGTCCACAGATAGCTGCCTCTATAGCTCTGGTCTTGAGGTGAGGCAGAGCAACATGGCAGACGGGCATGGCAAAAGAAAGCAGCGCAGCACACAGCAAACAGGAAGTTGAGAGGGCTCCACTCACCAGAGACAAAATAGGAACCCAGAAGGCATGACTCCAGTGATGTACCTCCTCCAGTAACTCTGCACCTGCCTACAGTTACCACTCAGTTCATCCATATCAGGGAATTAATCCACCCACATGGCTATAACTCTCATAATCTAATCATTTGACCTCTGAATATTCTTTCATTGTCTCACATATGAGCTTTAGAAGGATATCTAATACCTAAATTATAATACACAGGAACAGCAAGTTATTTACATAAAATAGTTACATACAAAGATCTACTCATAACCTGAGGGTGTAATAGCTGTCTGTCTCAAGCGTAATTTTTTTAAGCCATGTGGATTGTCACCATAGAAGGTATGCTATAATTGAAAAGAAAATTGCTTCAGTGATTGGGAAAGTGTTTTTCAGGAAAATCATTACAGACTAGTCCACTGTCTTGCAGGGCAGGCTCAAAAGAGAATTCTACTAACAGAAAGGCAAGGATACTCAGAATTGAGATGGAGACTCTAATTCCAGCTCCTCTTGTTGAGGCCTGTGATGAGCCCTCATGGAAAAGCGCTCAGTTATGATTGCAAACACCATGTGCCCTGTGACTGGACAAGTGGATCTTAATGTTCCTGTTTATCCAGCACTTGGTTCTGATTGTAGTACTGACAAGGCTTTTTAAATGACAGTTTTTGTCATTGTTCTAGAGGCAGAATGGAGTATTTTTTCCTTCCACTTAGTAATATTTTTTGATGATGAAAGTAAGCATAGTGTATTTTCAGTAAACTATACAGTTTGATTTTAAAAAAATAGCTATGGTATATTTATTTCCAGCTACTAATTTTATTCTCCTTTGGAAATACTAAACTAAAAGATTCCTTTTAATATCAGATGAACAAAAGGATTATATGAATTTTAGACAAGTATTCACTGCTAGACAAAATGATGAGAAATTTAGGTAATAAATAATTTTGTAAAAATGTCATGAGTCTTTTTTTCCCTTCCTTTTGTGGTGCTGAGGATCAAATCCAGGGTCTCCTAGGTACACTCCAGCACAATATCTGTCTTAAGTTAACATTTCCCCACAATGTAAATGAGAGAATGTAAATTACAAGTTATATACAATCATATATTTTTTTTGCTTAATACTATCATTTTTGTACCCACTGAGTTGTTTCCTCAACTATCTAGAATCTTAAATTATATTATTTTCAACTCACAAGCTACCTTGTAAGTATTAGATTTTTTCCTCCAACTCCTTGCTGGGGAGACGAAACCTACATTTATAGAATATGTATATTCCAGCAATCAGTTCAAAGGAATGCGTCAGTAATGATCACATCAGTCACATAATTAAATGTATGGCCTGAAACACTGAAATAGTAGGTCACTTAATTTGTCCAATGTACATTGTGACATTTTAAAGAAGTACATTAGGTTGAGAAGATACTCAAAGGAAACCCAGTACAACCTTTCACTACAATTGGGACTCTTCTCTCTATTGTCCTCAAGTGAACTGCAGGACAAAGCCCTGGCAACATTCTCCTGGAGCAGGTGGGTTTGAAAGAAGCCATTGTATCATAAGTATAAGGAACAATGTCAAAAATGAAAAAGGATATGACTCACTATAGGAAAAAAAAGTTACATAAATTGAAAGTATGCAAACTTAGTAGAAGAAAATTTTGGATGCAAAAGTAGCTAGTGAAAAAAAACCAAACAAACAAATAGTAAGAAAGAGTTACACTAAAAACAACAGGAGAGTCCTATCTCTATTAATTACTTAGAAAATTGGACAGTAATTATTTACTATCTTAGTAGCATGATTAAGTAATTCCAATTTAAAATTCAATTTAAAAATTTATACTTACACATAAAAGGACAGAGAGTACTTATGAAATGCATGTGTGACTTCTATATCAGTGTGACATTACTATGACTAATTAAATACAATTTAGAGGAAGCATTTATTCAGTTGTTCCTAGATACATCCTGAATGTTGGACTTCATCAATTTCTAATTTCTTCTTGTTTTTACATCTCCTAAATTGAAATAAAGTTATTATTAACTGATTTTTTTCTGAGATGTTAATCTGAAACTGCTATTTTTCTAATCAGTGAGAAAAACTAAGTTGTTCCAATTTATGCAAATACAGTGTTAAGTAAACAACAACATGATGCTAACAATGGAATTAGATTTTGTTGATGGGATCCAGTTACTAAGGTATATGCAATTCTGCATTCATAATAGCCACTGTTATTTGGTTATCCTCACATTGTTTCCTCAAGCAGAGCGTTTAAATAATCAAAAGCAGAGATTCAGAAGGAATGACATTCTGCAGTTTTCTTGTGCAAATCTTTTCTTCAGTCAGTGCCACACTCAGCCGGAAGAAATAATATATTATTATTATTATTATTATTATTATTATTATTATTATTATTATGATCAAATATTCTCCTCCACCAAACAGTGATGAGAGTCCTTCTGAGAATTTCCACACTAAAATAATCTGTTAGTTTTGTGCTGACAGCAGGAGCCAATCCTGGTATCTTTGTATCCAGAATTTCTCTAAGGAATACAGTCAAAAGAAACAAGACGAACTTATTTTTGCCAGTGCCATCCATCATTCAGATGGCAAAACAGATGTATCCAACTGAATGCAGATAGTTTCTCTCTCTCTCGGCTCGCTCTCTTCTTGGTGCTGGTTTTGTTGTGGAGTAGAGTCTCCTGGTGAATCCAAGATGGCGGCTTGCATCTTCTATGGGTATGTGCTTCTTCACTAGCATCAACCAGGGCATTTTTAATTGGGTAATTTAGGTCACATACACATTTTTGAGCCAATTACTCTAGCCAATGGAAAACAGTATATTAATTTGTTTACCTAATACCTTATCAATGGACATAGTTTCATCTAAAACATAGTTGTCAGTGAGGGAGGATAGGTTTTCTCATCTTAAGCAAAATTAAACAAATATTGCTACGAGATTGGGGAATGCATGCCAAAGTGCAAATTGTTGAAAGAGAAGGATTATAAACCTTATCTTCTTGGACTAGGTATTCTTTTTTTTTAAGCATTTTTGCATTTTTTAAACATCTTTTTTTTTCTTTCATGTTACATATTAATACCAGCATTGAAACCAAGGGTCAAACAACTCTGCTGTGTTCATTATTCCATACTGTTTAGGAAAGAAGGCCACATTAAAAGAACACTAAAGTACATGTCAGGAAAACAATTCTAGAACCTACTGAACCATTAACTAGGTAAGAGCCTTAATTTTGTATCAACACAGTGATCTCTAATACAGAATGCAGGAATAGAAAAATCTACATTTTCTATTTGCCCAGTTAGATACTATTCATATTACAGAAATCAGAGGAATTTCTGCTAGACACAGCGGCAATGATACTGCATTTCAGGAAGACTTGGAGGGCTTTGGGGCTACCTGATTCATGGGATAGCTGCCTTCTGGGCAGCAGATCAAGGAAACCCTGGCATACCTTCATCGATATACCCTCACTCAGCAAGACAAGGAAGCGTAGGATGAGGAAAGTCTCCATGGATGTTGAGACTTGCACCAGGACTCTCTCTTCCACAGAGTTTGCAGAAATCCTGGGGACTCCCCTGGAAGTTCTGATCCTTAATCCACTGTTTTGACATTGCATTTTCTGCTACATAATATTCCTGTTGGGAGCTGCTCTTGTGCTGTAGATCAGACAGACCTCCAGGCAAGCTCAAGGATACTCATTGCAGCTGTCTTCTCCCCTAATTAGAGGCTCAGCCACAGGGACTCTGGCCACCACTCTGGAAAAATAACTCTTAGTTCTGGCATTCCACGTATCTTACATCCATCACACTAGGTATTCTTTTTATTTTTACTGTATGCAAAAATCTGCTATGGTTCAGAGCTCACTCAATACATAGCTGTACCCTGGATAAAATCCACTGGCAAAATGGCAACACAGTAGCTGTTCCCTAGTTGTCCTCCTCTGAACCTCCAGCCACACTCACTTCTAAATCTACAAAGTCAACATGATCTGTATTTCTTTGTCTCATCATGTGCCATTATGATTAAGTACTTCTTGAGAGCCTGGCATGTGCTAGGAAATATAGACGTGAAGACGTTTGGAGGCTGCGGCTCCTACAGAGCATTTAATATCCCAACCAGCTCCGGATGGTGAATGGGGATCATCCATGCAGACGGGGAAAAGGGCTTCAAAGAAGAGTGAAGGTCAATGCCAACTAGATGATCAATGAAACGGCATGAGATTTCCAGAGAACTGTGCCTACATTTCTTACTCAGAGTGTGAGGGGAGAAGATAATTTCTATCATTGCATTGATAGCAATCAGATCTTAAAGAGTGTCATAATAACCAAAGGAAAGCTGGAGAATAGAGTTTCTCACCAATTGAGTATCAGTGAAATAATATTTTATGAGTAGCATTAGGGTTTTTGCCCATGGTATAATTAATTCTGGAAAGAGTTTGATGCATCACCTGGGAGTAGAAAGAAGAACTTCAGTGGGGCAGTGTGGAGGCTATTTCCATAGCTTGCACCAGAAATGAAGTCCAAACTCCAGAGGCAAAGGTAGGTTTGGTGAGGTGGAAATGTGTCCAGGTGGTCTCTCATCCCATCTGTAGGACAGAAGTGGATGCAGAGCATAAGGAGATGAGAAGCGAGAGAACTTGACCTGTTTTCTGACTGGCTGCCCTGGTGTCCAGCAGTGCAGCAACAGATTCAGCTCATGTTTGCAGGCAAGGACTTGGTGAGGGAAGGAGCTTTATTTTAACTATGTTAAGTGAAGTATTGGCTCTAAGACTGTCAGCCCGTATGTGTCAGTCAAAACAACGAGAGTGTGTATGGGATCAGGGAGGAAGACGATTAGGAATGAGAAGTGAGCAAATAGAAGACTTTTGGATCATGCTCAGTATCTAAGGAAGAAAATAAGGAAAGACGTGGAGCCAGTGTAGGAGCTGGAGAATGAAAGGTGAGAGAAATAAAACATGTTTTAGAAGAGAGTATTAGCAATGGAATTCAATGAACAGAGCCCTAAATAATGGGCAATGAACTGTTGGCAACAGGCTGGCCTCAGCCAGTTCAAGTTTGAACAGTATTTCTTTTATAAAGAATGCTCTTAAATGAATATTTTATCTTTTCTTTTTTAGAGGTAATTTAGTGACACTTAAATCATATAGTATTGCAACTGGGATTTCTTCAGAAGTTTCCATGTCTAGTTCTCTTTTTGCACATATGAAAACTTTGAAATGCAGAGTATGTTGGACACATTCAAAGGCACACGGCTGATGATAGCATGAGGACCAAATTTAATTTCCTTTATTTCAGTTCATCTCTAGAACCTATAATAACTTATTCTCCCAACATAAATCATAATCTTTATTTGTGTTTTTGAGCAGTATCCTGTTATCTGCCAGGTCCTCCTGGTTTGCGGTCCCTTAGTTCTCATCCGCTGTCAATTCTTTAGACACCCTCTGTCTTCTGCTCAGCCTGGCTGTCATAAACACCAGTCACCTCCCTCCTGTCAGCCTGATGGAGTGTGTCATGCTGTGCCCTTCACTTCCACCAGACCCAGAAACCTACACATCAAGATGGCGCCTGCGATCTTTCCCTGTGGTCTCCACACCTGTACTGAAGACGAGGCTGCCATGATGTGAACTGCAGGTCATTCTGATTTTTGCCATCTGAGCCACCATTGATCCCACAGTGCTGGACGTAGAACTCTCTTTCTCTTTCTGGTCAACATGTGCAGTGTCCTTCCCAGGTGGCCATCCCTTCCCTGATTCCTTAAAGTCTGTTCCAAAACTCTCCTCTCATGATATTCAGAATCCAGCTTAACTTCCACTTCAGAGACAGTAGACACGCTCAGGTGGAGACACACCCACGTGTCCTTCATCCCGACAAGCGTGCTTAGGACCCCAGCAGAGAGTATCCTGCCCCTTCTTTCCAATCCTTCTCCCCATCCTCTGTCTAATGTCAGTCCATTTCAACCTCTCCTACTTCTTCAGGAATCACTTGGTCATTCATCACACTTACTATCATAAATCTGTGCCATCTTACACCCTGAGTGGGTAACCATGATAAGGCTTTACCTTTAAATTATGTAAATTTCTATGATTCTTTTATCATCTCTGGCTTGTCATTCTTCCCTGCTTCTCATTTGTCTTCTCCTTCTTTTTTCAAAGAGAAGCCTTAGGAAGAGTCTTACAGTGTGAGTATGAGGTATTCCCCCAGAGCTCCCGTTAATGCAGGAATAGTCAGAGGTGAGATGATTAGATCATGAGAGCTGTAACCGAATCAGTCCATCCACATCTGAATGGACTGACTGGGTGGTAACTGCAGACAGGTGGGGCCTGCCTGGAAGAGGTGGGTCGCTGGGGGCATGCCCTGGAAGGGTGCATGTGCCCTGGGGCATGTGCCCTAGGGCCCCCCCTCTCTCTGAGACTTCTGAAACCAGGAGCCCCAAATAAACTTTTCTTCATCTAAGCAGTTCTTGTAGGGCATTGTGGTCACGGGGATGGAAATGCTAATGAAGACCCTGCTCCCTAGTCTCAACTTTCTCACTTCCAAGTTACTTCTCAGTTCACGGAAATTCATCCCAAGTGACTGCCACTTTATTGTTGAGTCCGAGTCAACACACGTTCACAAATGCAGATTTTGGCTCTGTCATTTTCACCTGGGGCTCTTGGATACTACTTTGACAGAGGTAAACTTGGTCTAGCCAATGGTTCTTAATTTTGCACCTTAAAATTATCTGGGAGTGAAAGATCTGCTCAGGTATTAAGGCTTTTAAAATTATGATATCTTTTGATGGGCTCTAAGCATTACTATTTCTAGAAATCTCCCTATGTAATTATAATGTTCAGTAAAGTTGGAGAGCATATGACCCAATATTAACCCAGAATAGAATGAGGAGAAAACCTATAACTCACTAGACAGATAGTACACAGTGAAGGAAGGGGACACAGAACTTACAGGGAAAGGGCTCTACGTGGCCTTACACTGCTAATAGAATCTGGAAAGGGGTGGGAGGAAAAAGTATTATGTTCTTACTCAAAAATGAGCAGAAAGTTCCTTAGAGTCAGAGGAGGAGAAACATCCTTGAAGGAGACACAAATTTCACTGTAGAACAGGAAGGAGCCTTTTATAAAGTCCGAAAATGCTAAGTAGTTCCCTCACCATAGGACAGATTCTAGAAATCACAACATAAAATGGTGAATGGGAACTAGTTTTGACAGGAAGATGATACCATAAGAGGAGGCCTAGCAGAGAGCAGGTAGTGGATACAGGGACTCCACAGTTGTGATTTTCATATTTCTGGGACCAATTGTCATTCAGATTGTAATCCAGATGTTACTTCATGAAATAATTGTAAAGACGTTTCAAATCTCTCTTTCTTCATGAACAGGATGATTCCTCGAAGCAGGAGTAGAGATTGTATGGAGTCTCCAGGTGAAGTGGTAGGTAGAGCAAGGCAAGGCCATGGAAGGTGGCCGGTATTGTGTCAGGTCTGGGATCAGTGACCAACATCTACAAAATGGAGCTTTGACATGTACCCGATACCCGAAGTAGCAGTTAAGCAGTTACGATAGGTATCATCTAAGAATTACCAACGTCATATCTCAGATTGTGTTGTGTACACGTGTGTGCATTTCTGTGTCAAGACCGACTCAAGACAAGCACAAAGAACTCAAAAAAGATTGGCAGAACTTGGAAATTGAATTTCCCAAACATGCCAAAATGTTATGCCACCGTTCTTGTTTGGAAAAACCCAGAGGTCCTTGTCAGACCTTCTCTGACATCGTTTACCATTAATGTAGATTTTGGGCCTAAAAGGTAGTATGTTCAGAGGGCTGAGCAGCAGGTGCTATGCAAGGACTTTTATGAGGAAATATTAATTAGTCATATAATAATATAGTTAAGCTCTTCATTTCACAGTGGAATAATTCACTCTTATCCTGTGTCTTTATAATTTTTATGTTATCCTGAATCAAAGCACTTTTGGCATTGATGACACATAGCTCTACTGAGTGAGTCCTATTTGACCTTCTCAGTCAAAAAGCCTGTGTACAAAATGGGCTAAACTCTTCATGATATGGTTTTCTGGCTGTTATTTAACATTTACATAGAGATGCGATATGTTACTTGCTACTGTTTGTTTAGAAAAGCAATGGAAGATAAATTAATTGACAGCAGGCCTCCAAATGACAATTTTAAGCTAGAGATTAAGTACTACGAATTCCTGAAACAACAATGTAAAATAAGGCTGCACGAGTGACAAAATATCCCTCTTGGCAGAGTTTTCTAGGTGACATTATGATAGAACTTGGGTTTTAAGCTATCTGTCTAATGATCAATAATTTTCAGTGGCAGTAATGTGGCAAAATAAATTATAAGTGAAGTCAAAGAATCAACAAACAATGTGCCCCATAGCCTGCATTGGTGGGAATGAAACTTACACAGAGCGGAGTGGAAGGGGAGGTCAGAAAGGAGCTAATAATTGATCTCCGTATCTTAAAATGAGACCAACAATTTGATCTTTGTAGGCTATGAGTAACCTCTGAAAGATCCTGAGATTTGATCCAACAGAAACAGAATGGTATCTCATGCCAGCCTCCTCGCATGCAGGAGAGGGTGGAAGAAAGTCACAAGTTAGCAAGTCCTCCTAGTATCTAAGTCCTTTGACTCATTTAGTGGGTTGGGATTATGAAGCAATTCAGGAAGACCTAATGAACAGTTCCTAGCAATTACAGAAAGTCAGAGGTGACTCTAACAATGTTATTTTGAATAAGTTACAGAGATCCAATGCCATTAACCATAAGAAGAAAGGTAGCACTAATGGAATCAAATTCTATAGTGATGGGAAAAAGTTAGGGTCTTTTATAAGGAATCAACATATTAAGAGGTTTCTGAGTTTTCTGAAGTCCCAAGTCACTGCTCTTATTGATCTTACTTACAGGAAAAACCGCATAAACGCATACAGAATTCACTGGTGAATATATGTGAGAAATCTTACTTTTCAAATGACTAATATAAAGATTTTGTAAATAGCTTTTTAAGTTACTAGGAATTTTCATTGGGCTTTAATATATAGAGAGATGCCCTATGTATAGATGCTATCTTCATGTGTATACTATGTGACCTTTTTTTTCACACTTTTTACCTCATGTCTACATTCTCACTGCTTCCTATCACTCAACGTCAGTTTGGAATATTTGGATTTAAATACAAAGTATCACCAAAAATCCCTTGGGAATCTCAGTAATTCAATCACCATTATAGCGCAGGAACTCCAAATACCATATGAATATTTTCTACTCATTGTTTCTCTCAGGATTTTGAATCCTCAGTCTAAGGTTTCAAGATGAGGTTCAAATAGTTGCTAGTAACCTAGAGTGTTTAGTAGAGATCTACATGGGAAATGCTAATAAATTATAAATTGCTCCTATAAAGCATATTTTTTTTTAAATCTTTATTTTATTGCTTTGTATGTGGTGCTGAGGATCGAACCCAGGGCCTCACGCATGCGAGGCAAGCGCTCTACCGCTGAGCCACAATCCCAGGCCCTATAAAGCATATTGAATCAGTGTTTTCAATGGCTTGAGAATCTGATTTTCATTCTGGGACATTTGGTAAGGCAGTTTGGGATTCTTTCATAAATTCTCTCTTCTAGCTGTTTTTCTTGCAAAATAATTTAACAGTTAATTTTATGTCTATATTTTTATTCTTCACCTAAAGCTTTGTGATGATTGATTTATTTCTATATTTTTCAATCTTATTCATATTTATCAAAATAAATGAGCTCTGAGTAACTATGTCCTGTGGTTGATTAATGCATGTTCCTCACATAGAATATAAAATCTAATATATTCACAGTAATTAAAAAATCTAAAAGAACAAAGCATCACATATGCACACATGCATGGAGGATCATTATGTAGCAGAAAGAACCAAACTGAGAAATTTCAGCCTAGTTTCCCAGGCAGAGCCTCTACCAGGGTAAAAATGAAAGTTTCCTCCTTGGAAATATTAATTAAGGAAATCTTATCTCTGTTAAAAGATTAAAGCCTATATTTATAGTGGATAAAACTTATTTCTTACTCATGTCAAGTGCTCAGGGTTCTCTGATGTCTGGCATTTTATACCATCTCTGTGAGACTGTCTCCACCCCTTGACAGCAGAAGTAGGAAGCTCCCAACTTCAAACCCTCCTTTTCCGTATCTGTGATGCTGGATCACATACCACCCACCCAACTTTGCCTTCAGTTGTCATTGTAGGGGTAGCTTAAGCATCTCTCTCGTGTTTCTGCAGCCTCCCCTCATCCCTATGACCATGTCTAACATTATCACTCTGAAAGCAAGAACACAATCTTCTTCTACAGTGCTATGTGCGCATGCTCCATATTAGTGAACTTCCCAGTGTTGTTCACCACGTGGTCTCTGCCACCACTACTCAACTGCTACATTGTAGTGGAGCAGCCATGGGGATACGAATAGGCACCACTGTTTGCAATAAAACTATTCACAGAAGCAGGAGGCCCAGTTCGCGGATGCCTCCTCTATATTCTTCTCTATTTTCTATTATTAAATCCTGTCTTGATGTTTTTCAGCCACCTATCTTAGAAAAAATTCTGTTGT
Organism: Geosciurus inauris; assembly: GCA_004024805.1. Classification (NCBI taxonomy): domain Eukaryota; kingdom Metazoa; phylum Chordata; class Mammalia; order Rodentia; family Sciuridae; genus Geosciurus; species Geosciurus inauris. The sequence goes on from PVHX01000948.1 coordinate 138,817, forward strand.
GTCCAATTTCCAGGTTTTCACCTGTGTTTCATGCTCCTAAATTCTGCAATCTGACTTCTACCCCCAGAATTTCCTGAAAGCATTTTGCCCAAGGTGGCTTGCTAAATGCATGACCCCAGCTGGCTCTTGTCACTTTGGCTCTGAGCTGTGACAGATTCTGAGAAGCCCTCGCTTCTTCTTGGGTGTGTGATTTTTTTTTTTTTTTTTTGATAGCTGTATTTGCATAAGCATGCCTTTAACTGTCTGTGGCTTAAAAACCAAGTAGTGACCAAAGTAAAAAGGTTGCTGTGTTCACCAAACTTTAAATCCGAAGTTAGGAAGCCCAAAGTTGCTGCAGCCATTCTAGAATGTCAGCATTTTTCATCTCCCCCTCCATGCTCTGCATCATCGTGGCTTTTGTTCTCCTGTTAGTGATCTTGCAGAAACTCCACAGGACAAGAATTCCACTTTACCCAAGGCAGAGAGAGAAAACAGCTGAGGCCAGTACTCATAACACCTTCGATCTCTTTATCAGGAAGGAGAATGTTCCCAGGGACCTCACAGCAGATTCTTCCAAAGTATCCTGGCCTCAGTGTTTTGTTCTCCCAGGTGTGAGCTAGAAGGTAAAGGCTTCCTGCCAGGTTTGATTCCTCCTTTCTCAAATTTTGGTTTTTATTGGTTAAAACAAGAAAAAGAAAAGGAGAGACACATCAAAGAAAGAAAATTTCAGACCAATTTCCCTGATGAACGTTGACCCAAAAATTCTCAATAAAATCCTGGCAAATCATATACAAAAACATATTAAAAAGATAGAGCACCATGATCAAGTGGGTTTCATCCCAGAGATGAAAGGTTGGTTCAACATAAGAAATCAATAAACATAATTCATCACATCAACAGACTTAAAGTTAAGAATCATAGGATTATCTTTATAGATGCTGAGAAAACATTTGACAAAATAGAGCACCTCTTCATGTTCAAAACACTAGAAAAACTAGGGATAATAAGAATATAGCTCAACATTGTAAAAGCTATCTATGCAAAACAGAAAGCCAACATCATCCTTAATGGGGAAAAATTGGAAGAATTCCCCCTAAAAACAGGAACAAGACAGAGATGTCCTCTTTCCCCACTTCTACTCAACATAGTCCTTGAAACTCTGGCCAGAGCAGTTAAACAGATAGAAGAAATTAAAGGGATAAGAACAGGAAAAAAAAGAAATTAAATTCTCATTATTTGCTGACAACATGATTCTTAGAGGATCCAAAAAATTCCACCAGAAAACTTCTAGAATTAATAAATGAATTCAGCAAAGTAGCAGAATATAAAATCAATACCCATAAATCAAATACATTTCTATATATCAGTGATGAATCCTCTGGAAGAGAAAGTAGAAAAACAGTAGCCCCCTATAAAATGAAATACTTGGGAATCAATTTAACAAAAGAGGTGAAAGACTTTTACAATGAAAACTACAGAACACTAAAGAAAGAAATGGAAAAAGACCTTAGAAGATGGAAAGATCTCCTATGCTGTTGGATAGGCAGAATCAATATTGTCAAAATAGCCATACAACCGAAAGTACTATACATATTCAATGCAATTACAATTAAAATTCCCAAATCATTCTTTATAGAAATAGAAAAACAATCATAAAATTCATTTGGAAAAATAAAAAACCCAGAATAGCCAAAACAATCCTTAGCAAGAAGAGTGAAACAGGAAGCATCACAGATTTTAAATTATATTACAAAGCTATAATAACAAAAATAGCATGGTATTGGCACCAAAATACATATGTAGATCAATGGTATAGAATAGAAGACACAGAGACAATCCCACGTCAAAACAGTTATCTCATTCTAGACAAAGGTGCCAAAAACATACACTGGAGAAAACATAGCCTCTTCAACAAATGGTGCTGGGCAAACTGGAAATCCATATGCAGCAAAATGAAACTAAACTCCTATCTCTCACCATGCACAAAACTCAACTCAAAGTGGATCAAACACCTATGAATTAGAACAGAGACCCTGCACCTAATTGAGAAGAAAGCAGGCCCAAATCTTCATTACATCAGGTTAGGCCCTGACTGCCTTAACAAGACTCTTAAAGCAAGAATCAATAAATAGGATGGATTTAAACTAAAATGCTTCTTCTCAGCAAAAGAAATAATCAATTAGGTGAACAGAGAGCCTACATAATGGAAACAAATTTTTGCCACACGCACATCAGATAGAGCACTGATCTCCAGGATATATATATAAAGAACTCAAAAAACTTAACACCAAAAAACCAAACAACCCAATCAATAAATGGGCCCAGGAGCTTAACAGAAATTTTTCAGAAGAAGATATACAATCAATCAACAAATATATGAAAAAGGGTTCAACATCTCTAGCCATTATAGAAATGCAAATCAAAACTACTCTAAGATTTCATCTCACACCAGTCAGAATGGCAGTTATCAAGAATACAAACAAGTGTTGGCAAGGATGTGGAGGAAAAGGCACACTCATACATTGCTGGTGGGACTGCAAATTGGTGCAACCAATCTGGAAAACAGTATGGAGATTCCTTAGAAAACATAGAATGGAACCACCATTTAACCTAGCTATCCCATTCCTTGGTCTATACCCAAAGGACTTAAAAAAAGCATACTACAGTAATGCAGCCACTTCAGTGTTTATAGCAGCACAGTTCACAATAGCTAAACTGTAGAAGCAACCTAGATGCCTTTAATAGATGAATGGATAAAGAAATTGTGGTATATATACACTATGGAATATTACTCAGCATTAAAAGTGAATAAAATTAGGGCATTTGCAGGTAAATGGATGGATTTGGAGAACATCATGCGAAGCCAGTATTGTCTCTGATAAGTGAATGTTGATCCATAATGTGGGAGAGGGCATGGGAAGAATGGATAACCTTGATCAAAGGGGAGGGAAGGGATGGGACATAGGGACAGGAAAGATGATGGAATTTGATGGACAACAATGCCCTAGTTTCATGTACGACTGCATGTATGGTGTAACTCAATATTGTATACAACCAGAGAAATGAAAAGTTGTGCTCCATTTGTGTACAACAAGTCATAATGCATTCTGCTGTCATGTAAACCTAATTAGAATAAAAATTTATGCATTAAAAAAAGGATAGATTGAATGGACATCTAGTAAGCCAGAGAATTGCCTCCTGCTTTCATTAATACTGATGTCTGAAGACTCCTTTGAGATCATTTCCTACTGTAATCCTTCAAGAGCTTGTCATGATGGACAGCAGGTGCCTTAGCCCATCCCTTCACAATCCTACATATCATCACATATCTAAAGATGTCTAATTATCTAGACCTATTATTAAAACTTAATTTGTTGCACTGGACATATTTACCTGATGTGCACCAGATATTCTGAACTTTACAACTGACATAGTCACTTTTACACCCTCCAATCCACTCTTTGTCCTTGCTCACATGAACAGGGCATTCCATGTGTGCTTTCAGACCTTTGCACACTGTGATTTTTCTGCATGTACATCTCTGATTTTACTGGACTTGTAAAATTGTCACCTTTCAAAAGAGAAGGCTGCTGCATGTCTGAATCAGAGATTGAAGCAGATAATTATATTTGCAGATTTCACCCTCCATCCAATCACTTAGCCTCTTCCTACAAAAAATAAAACAAAAAGAAGAATATTCTTTTCCTCTTTTTAGATGTGGAGTAAATCATGGGTCTATATTTCCTTCCTGTGTGATTCTTATCAAGTTCAAGGATGCATGAGCTTCTTCAATTAAAAATAAAAGCCAAAGAGCCATCCTAAATCCTATTCACCACTCAATCTACCATCTCTGGATTGCCTCTCAACTGTCTACACCCATTTTTCAAAAAATAGTCTTTTCTCTATTTCCATTTCACCAGCTCCCCTTGACTCTTGCACCTTCTTCACTCTGTATTTAAACCCTGGCAATGCACTTGAGCGCCCTTTCATGCTATTAGTGATATTGGCATCTCTAAAGGCAACAGCCTCTCTTTCGATCCTCAATTTACTGAAGAAAGGACCTATTGACATGTGGTTTCTTGGATTATTCCAAGCTTCATAAAATATTACCATGCTTTGGCTTTAAGGAGCACAATTACATTTTTTTTTAAAAAAAAAATATTGTTTTCTGCTTCTGTTGCAGATTGATCTCTACTTTTAAATGTTGCTCCTTCACACATTAAAATTTAATTAACTGAATATTTAACATTTTCACTTAGGGTTCTGAAGATATACCTCAAATGTAACATTCCCAAGGCAAATCTCATGAATTTCATGCCTTATAAATGAAAATATGTCGCTGTGATTTCGTTTGCCATTGCAGAACTCTTAGGAGTGGAACTGAGAATGTGTGTTCTTTTGTACCTGGTGCTTTCACTCAGCATAACATTTTTGAGATTCATCCATATTAAGTTTATTGCTTGACCTTTTTTATTGCTATGAATATACCAGAAGTTGCCTATACTACATAAAATTCTATAAAATTGCCATATAAATTTTTCTCTGTACATATGCTTTCATGTCTCTCAGAAAAATATTTAACAGTGAGTTTCTGTGTAAATTTAACTACACTTGAAAATGCAAAGGTTTCTCTTATGTGCTTCTTGTTAGAGTTCAGGATTTTAACCTACATAGATGCTAATAAGTTAACCTATGTTTTATGGATGCAGGTAGAAGACATGATACTACTGGTTCAGAGTAAAAAGGACTTTATTATCCACACTACAGCAAGCAGCATAAATATGATGTCTGAGTTAGTTTATCTTATCCCCCACATTCCACAGAGATGACCCAGAGAGCCCTGATGGATGTCCACACATTACAGAAGAGGAACCATAAATTTGGGGAATCTTGCATTTTAGTAAGGAGACAGCAAGTGTGAACTTTGTCTTGAATGGCATTTCTTCATTCCTTTTAGTTGCTCCCTGCAAATATAACTGAGAAAAGTACTAGGAAAAAGCCACTGTGAGACTTGCAGAAAATGTGGTGTAGCAGGAGGGGACATGGAGCAGTTTCCCAATAGTTGGATAAGTTTCTCTTCCCCTTAGCAATGTAGAAAATTCTTTAATTTTAGTCATTCTAGTATGTGTTTATTAATTTAAGTTTATCTGAAGGGTAATGATGTTGATATTTTTATTTTATTATTAGCCATTGTGTATCTTATTTTCTTTTGTAACATGTATATTCAAAATTTATTTTAAATTCAATTTTGGTTTCTTATTTCTTCAGTTTCAATAGGTCCTTACATTGTGGATATAAGTATTATGTCAGATATGGCATTATAATTTTTTCCCTCAGACTATGGTTTATATTTTTCATATTCATAGTGGTATCTTTTAAATAGCAGTTTTATCTTGATGAAATATAAATTTTCATTTGTTTATGCCTAGTGATTTTGTCTACTGATGTTTTTCCATCCCAAGAGTTTGAATACTTTTTCCTATGATTTCTTTTAGAAATCTTCTCTGTTAAATTGTGAATCATTTTTTTCATACAGTGTGAGGTTTTACTGAGATCCATTTTCTCCATGTGTATGTCTACTTGTTCTATTATAATTAATTAAAACGACTTTCCCCAACCCATCCTTATGATTATCTTTATCTTTCTCCCCACTGAATTCTGATTTTTGTCAAAAATAAAAAGAAAATAGTGTATTTCCATTTTCCATGTATTCTCTCTAGAGTCTGAAAATGGAATCCTTAAGTGAATATCACACTTCTTGACTGTGGTATGTGTAAAGTGTTCTAAACAGGAATTGTTTGATTGGCTCTGCATGACTCTATTACTATTATTGTTATAATTAATGTTATTAGTAGTGGTTTACAATAGAAAAGCTAGTTCCATAGCAGCTGTTTGACCATAAATAATGGTGTTATTATTTATCTATTCACAATTTAATAGTTTTCCTTTTCCTTAGTAAATTAACATTTGCTACAAATTCCTTGCTATTCCTCCCATTGAAATATGGAGGCTATTTCCTCTCACTTTGAATGTGGGCTTATTTTAGTAATATTCCCCACCTTTGGATGGACTGGGGGAATTCAATGACATCACCTATGTTTAAAAATATATAGTGAATGGCATTGAGGAGTTGCTCAATAAATACTAGTTATCACTTTTATTAAGATTGGATAAGAAACAGTAAAGGTATGTGTCACATAAAAGGGTCAAATAAATGCCAGTTTCCTTTATTTTTTCCTTCTAGAGCACTCCTAATATACACAAAACTTGTATCAAAGAGCTCATGGCTCACTAGTTTATACAATTTAGAGTCTAATCATGGCTGTGGTTATATAGTTCTTTTACAAAATACAAAAATTGTTGAGATGCTAGCTAGTTATTTGCTAAATTATTTTATTTGTAGGGATTTTAAATTCTGTCATAAAAGATCCATCAGCTTCTCAACTACGAGGAATTTAGTATTGCCTTATTTTCTTCCAAATTCAAAAAAGGCAATAATAATTTGATTACAAATTAAACCATTGACAGCATGCTACAAAAAAAAAGTCATTGTATTTTAAAGAGCCGTGTGTTCCATTGTTTCATAGAGGTGCACTAAAGGAACAATTTCATCAAAAATACTAAGGAGAAAAATGAAGCATTGTGGAGGGGACAAGGCCAAGTATCAAATACAAGTTTTGTCATAAACAACTTTGTCCAATAAGTCTCATTTAGAAATGCACATTGAGTGGGCCATATTTGCAAATTATGAATTTTTCACTGAGAAATAATATAGACTATGTAAATGCTTTCCCCTTTAGGAAGGTTTTTGATTCATTTTACTGAGTTTTAGGAAACTTAGTTTAGTAGCTACCTTGCATAGAAACACACACTGTAGCATGCAGAAATTTAGCACAGAGTTTGCATGTACAATAATTTTGATACTGCTACCTACAACTCCCATTTATTGCATCCAACCAATTACACCATTATCATCAATGCCCAGCACTGAGAGTAGGCTGGTGGTTCATGAAAGTGCAATCTGCATATTCATCAATCTACTTCCTGATGCTTTAAGAGAGGGCCTTCTTGAGGACTCCCTTGGAATGCAATGGAGAAAGCACAGGCTCCATGATGTCACCTACTACTTGCTCTTGTGCAGTCTATTGCAACTCTTGCTGATGACCATCGAATGCAATTTGCCCAGTGGTTTGTCAAGACAGCAAAGTGAAGACAATCAAAATGTGAACTCATCTCAAACTTATTATAGTGGTTGGTAAAATTAGTCTGATTCTTTCTGAGGACTGAAGCTCTCAAAGTTTCACAAATACATCTAGCTGTAATCTTTCTCTCCCCACAGCCATTCTTGAATGGGCAAGCAATATCATGACCCATGTGAATGGATCTCCTTGGGACTGTGTTGTCCTCCTTCATCTCAGTTTGTGATACCTTGAGCTGGTGAGATTCAGACTATATCTAAATTGTGTTGAACCATTATTTTTGTTTTAGGGTTTTCTTTTTTTTCTTCCCATTATTTTATTGTTCACCCATTTTATCTCCAGATAGAATCATAAAAAAGATTATACTTTCCTTGATTCTTTTAGAATGTGTCAATATCAAGAAAGATAGAGAATTTATAGCTCAGTGAAGAATGACAGGGGAAAGAAAGAAAGAAAGAAAGAAAGAAAGAAAGAAAGAAAGAAAGAGAGAGAGAGAGAAAGAAAGAAAGAAAGAAAGAGATAAGTTGTTTCTATTGCTATAAGAAAGTTGCATAAAAGTTTAGCTATGATACAAAAGAAAAAAGAGCAAAATTGACAGGAATGAGGAAAATGGTGGCTTGATAGAGGAGGTGAAGTGAGCCTGAGAAATAAGCAAAGGACCACAGAGACAATGAAAGGAAGGATATTCTGAGAGAAGGTAGGGACAAGCAGTATTAACAATACACAGTGTTAAAAGATTGGTTGTAGATTTCTGGAAATTAACTACTAGGAAGCCAGTCTAGTTGGACATAGGATGCAGGTAAGTGGAGATTTAGTTTATTGTCCAAAGGGAACACACTTGAGTATTGAAGGGGATTCTATTGATACCTATACTTCAGTAACATGCACAAACCAGAAGCATCTCAGGCAGACCAGCACACATGTTCTCTCTTGGCATAGAGTGAGTATTAAACCTAGAAGGTCAGTGGACCCAAGGACTGTTCTCATCGGCCCTGCTAATGGGTCTGAACATGGTGTGATATGATAGGCAGAATTTGTTCCATGTGACTTTCACCTTCTGCGGTCACACTCATGATGTGTTACATGCTTGGCAAAGAGAACTTGAGAAGGTAATTGCTGTGAATAGCTGTCTGACTGTAGGCTAGGATATGACCCTGAATAAAGCAGGTGGGCCTAATGTAATCACAGGAGCCCATAAAAGCAGAGAAGAAGACAGAGAGATGAAGAAGAGGAAGAAGAGGAGGATTCTTAAAGCCTGAGAAGGACTTTATATGCCCAAGTCAAGGTGTAGGGAACACAGGTCAGGAAATGCAGAGTGCCTCTAAAAGCTGGTAATGCCCCCTACGAATTGCTATTGGTTTGGAGATTTGGAGAAAATTTGATACAGTGAGCATAGGTGTTGGTGAAGGTAGGGAAGATCAAGATTTAGAAAAGATGGGCTTGGAAGGGTAGGGGAGGATGCTATTCTTGTGGAGAACTATGTGTGACTGTGCTTACATGCCAAGGAGAAGTCCTCTCTGAAGGCGTCATTGCAGATAAAGCAGTGGAAAAGAAACAAAGTTTTGAGGCAGATGAGAGGGGATGATTTCAAAGACATGTGGGGCCAGGCAGAGTGGCCATGTATCAATTTCACTTCTGCTTATGCTGTCAGATGTCAAATAGACTCCTTTCCTCACCCCACAGTGAAGGGTGGCCACGTGGCTGAGTTCTAACCACAGAAATGTCCTATGGCATGTGAAGGGGTAAATCTTTATGACTCTGGTGTGTCCCGGGCCCTCTTCTTTTTCCCAGCTGGAGGAAGATGCTGCAGCCACAGAAGTTGAGCCACAGAGTAAAAGAAAGCAGAGCCCCTCCGCAGAACCAACTAGAAATGCAAAGTTGAGATTGTGTTTGAGTAAAAATCCACTCCAGTTTGGTTGTATCTTTATTGTTATTTTAGACTGTGTATTTCCACAGCCTTGGCCACACAATTCTTGTGCATGTGAAAGGAGTGGGAACCAGAGGAAAGTGAGAAAAGGGAAGGGAGTGTTAGTGGGGATCCAGAAAGAGAGGCAGAAATAGTCCCCTGCTGATACTCCACGGGTGCAGGAATTGAGGTCCATTGTAGGGATCCTGAAAGCAGAGGGCCTGGGAGGAAGAATAACTGTAAGTACTGGAAGCATATGGGGATGGGATTGCAGAAGAGAGCTCAAATTTCCAAGGCAAAGGTGAGCAGACCCTGGACACCTGACATTTATCTATGACACCATGTTTCCATGTTTCTTATATGTGTAGAATACATGATTTGGATGAAAGAGGCCAAAATTAATAAACTTTCTCAATATTTTTTATTAAGCCATTAGTACATAGTTTCAGTAGCCAGTTATGTTTGTTTTTTCTAATGCAAAGATATTGCCAAGTTTTCTACTCCAAGGACATTCATTCAAGTTACTTTCTTGAGAGTTACCATGAATATGTGTAGGCCTACCCTAATGTCACAATGAAACTTGTCATCTCCAGAGGCAATTTCTGTGATAGGTAGAAATGAATAATAAATTACATGACCCAGATAAAGATCTTTCTGTTTCTCTGATTGCATTTACCAACCACAAACCAAGATTCCTTGCACAGATTACTCAGACTGTAAGTACTTTGCAAACCTCAATGGTATGAATGACTATGCTAAGCAGATTTCCTAAGTTTAGTAGCAAAGTTCTACAATTCTGTGGAAGCTAGCATTTTATAAAGTATACACACTGGAATCCATAAAGAATAAATTTGGCATAATCAAGTCCATATAGAATGTGTTCAAAAATGTCCAAATTAAATGCAATTATAATTTTCTAATTTACAATCTCTCATATAAACTTAACAAAAGTAGCTCAACATTTTAAAAAAACTGCTAAATTGATAAAATGACAACTGATATTTATTTGTTAAAAATTATACAGTGTGTTTCATTATGATACAGCAGATTACACTCTATGGCACTATTTCTGCTAAAACCCACACATTGCTAATTATCCAGGGTACTAACAGAACATTCCTAAAGCAGTACATAAATACACAAATTATTTCCAAATATGCATTAAGTTGCAAGTCCACAGTTTAAGTAAATTAAATAATTGAAGCAAGTGATCGATTTTAATCACAAACTTAAAGCAGGTCAGGAGTGTTGGTCAGACAGATCAAGGCTAAATTTTGTAAAGAAGGATTTGTTAATTCACAAGAGTTTACTAAAGGTATCTGAATTGAAAGAATCTTAGCACAATCTTCCACTTCTGGAAATATGGGAGATGGGGTAGGTACTCTTACTGATCATCCCACAACAATAATAATAAAACCTTAAAAGTCTTGGAAAATGTTTTATACATGCATCATTGTGCCAGGAAGGAAGAAAGAATCCTATGTTGAAAATTAACTGGAGAAAAAAACTGGAAAGAGTAGTAGAATTCCCAAATAAGTTTGACCGAGAGGATCTTACTCCAAAAAGTTGAATTTCAAATTGGTTTGCACACTGTTACACTCTGTGAAAAATGCAAACCATCCAGGGCCCTAAAAAAGATGGAATCTATTAGAAGTTCTTCCAGAAAGCTAGAACCAAAATGCTAAACCCTCAGCATAATCATGAACTGAAATTAAATCCACCATTCTTCAGGTGAAACAAGGAAAGTTACCAATAAACTTGACACTGAATGGAAGACAAACCCATGAGCATATACACAGACACAAACCTCCCACCAGTCCTGTAAGAAAACAGAAAAGGAGAAAAAAAAAAAAAAAAAGCTGGACCTCATATTCTTACATGCTATAAATAAATAAAAACCTAACACAACCAACCAGAATTTATTTTCCAGCCGACATAAGTATGCAAATGCTCTTTAGCATTACTAGAAGAATGCAGAGGATGCTCCTAGGAGTTAGCACTCACAGTCAAACTCAGCTACAGAAGAGAAGCAATCCCCGCAGACTGAAATTTAGTGTTTAAAATGTCTAGAGAACTGAAACACTAATTTCAAAATATGATCACAGAAAAAGAAAACAAGAAGAATAAGCAGGCTGACTTTAAACAGAGAGAGAGAGAGAGAGGACTCCTAGATATAAAGGAACAAATGGCTTCTAGGGTGAGAGCAGACAACCCAGAGCCTCGGCCAAGGGAGCTGAGGAGGTCACCTGGAGTGGCCCAAGCAGGAAATGGGAGCTCGGCAGGAGAATCATGCACTTGAGGAAAGAGGGGCAAGGGATCAGCCAGCTCCCCCTATATATCTGAAAACAGGCCAGAGAAAATTTTATCATACTTGAGAATTATTTTCAATTGATGGACAGCAGTGATCAACACCTTATTAACTGAAACCGGGCCTGAAAGAAGGCAGAGATGTGGTAGAGAAACAGGCAAGGGCTGAGGAGGTCTTAGGGAAGGAGACCCACAAGGCAAGCAGATTCAGGAGTTTGGGATGACCAAGAAAGGAAGGAATCGAGGAGGAGCCCATGTGGAGAAGCCTCAGCACCGGGTGAAGGCGGACGCCATTCATGGAGACCAGAGGCTGTGTGTGTCACCGCTCAGGTTTAAGGTGATGCTCCCTATCTATATGCTCACAAACTTTTCGTCTGTGGATGTTACCACTCTGTGTGGCTCTTGATCAACATTCTTTCTTTGTGTGCTGCTTGAAGTGGTCCCACGGTTATTATCAGGTTCACAAATGTTGCTCTGAAAACTCGAGGCAGCTTTAATTACATCCACTCTTCTTATTGTTAAACCAATGACATTTCTAAATGCCTGTAGTTCCCAGTGAGCTCAGCTCCTTGGCTTGGCCTCTGACTTGACCTGCGGGGCTGTTTCTGGGGTTGGCACCTACAGCCATCCTGTGTCTGGCCACCAGGAATCTCCTACTGCTTGTGGAAACAAAGGCCCTGATAGGGGGCTGGAGAACTGATAAGAAGCTCCAAAAAACACTGTGCGTGTCTCGTCCATGACTGCTCTGTTTGGGGCAATGTAGCCCTTGATTTCTGACTGGGGGAGCAGAGGGGAGAGAAGGACCAGGGCCTTTTCTGAAGACCTGCAGACAGACAGGCTGATTTTTTTTTTTTTGGTGCCTCCAGGCTTAAACTTGTATTTTTATTTATTTATTTTTATTTTTCCTCAAAAATTGCATTTTAATACATGTTATCAAACATAACAGAAAAAAAAAACAAATTTTCAGAAGCTGTACACACTGTTCACTGAAAACATTTGTTGAGGCAAATAGAAAAAAATTGTTACAATCATAATTTTTCTAACTTTGCACAAAATTATAAGCAGATTAAATTCTTCATATTAAACACCTTTATATGCACTTTCAATGAACAGTATATATATATATAATTATATATTTTTTTATCAACCATCTTTTTTTTCTGATTTTTAAAATTTTATTTATTTATTTATTTATTTTTTATTTTTCTCAAAAGTTGCATTTTAATACATGTTATCAAACCATCTTTACTATACCCATTCCCCTTTCTTGCCCCCCGCCTCCTGGCTGATTTTTCACAGCGATACTAGAAAGGCGAGGAGGCATTTCCTTCAAAAAAGTAGATAGATTCAATGTTTTTTTAATAAAGAATAATGTCTCTAGATATATTTTTACCAGAGGATAACAGTCAGTAATATATGATTTGATTCTTAGTAAAAGTCTTTCCATTATTCCTCCTTCCCAAGGGCATGAATTGACCACGGCGTCCATGACCAAGTCCCACTACCAGGGTTGCCTAAAAGAACAGGGATTTGTTCTCTTACAGGTGTGGAGGCTGAGAATCTGAAACCAATGTGTGCCCAGCCTGGTTCTTTCTAGAGGATGTTCTGCTTCCTTGTGTCTGGGGGCTGCTGCCATCCTGGACTGGTAGATGCGTCTTTCCAGTCTCGCGGCCTTTCTCCACGGCTTCTCTCCCGATGTCTCCAGTGCGTCTTTGAATTCATATAAGGACACCAGTTATATGGGCCCACCCTAAGAGAAAATGGTCTTATTTTAACGTGATGACCTCTTCAAAGACCCTGTTTCCGAAAGGGTAGCACTTATAAGATTGGGACCTTAACATGTTTTTGGATTTTACCTCCTTTTTTGCAGGCCTCAGGCAGCACATAAGACCAGGTAAACTTCAACTTGACTTCCCATGATACCTCCTCAGTCCCTCAGGAGCCGCAGTCTTTCTGGGGTGAAGGACAAAGGGGCAGAAGCCTTAGGTCTGAAAACAGGAAGGAAGCTCACTTCAGTGTGCCTGATCGCCAGAGGAGCCCAGAGGTGGGAAGAGAACTTGAAACAGAGGTTGATACTTTGATTCTTAGGGAGTTTGGGAAATTGTAATTAATAAAAATAATAAATGGAATCACTTGGGGGTGTACAGTGACCAGAGCACTTTTTGCTACCTGAGAGTGGGCAGATACATTGTGACATTATTCTACCTTCCGTGGGGTAACATTTGCCCACAAATTGGGGATGGTTTTAAGTAGGCAGTGGATGGGGGGATTAGGTTTCTGATTGCATCTTTCCTCATTTTCCAGTAACACAGATTAAAAAAAAACTATTAATTTAGTTTAGGAGTTTATGGTGATGAGTCCAGGGTTAGAGGAGTTAATTAACTGGGTGACCATTTTGGAAATATAACTTCAAATAGCAATTCATTACATTAAATGCATTCTAGCTTTACTATCAAGAGTGCTTTGAAAATAATGAAATCTAAATACAAATAATTCAGTTCCAACCACTTGAACTGACTAAACCTACTCTAGCGTGGAGATTGGAGGGGGCAGGAAATGGGGACATTAAGGCGAGGGCGTCTCACTGAGGTATGTCAAATCCTATTAGACCAGGTAATTTCCTTGGCTGGAAACAGGACAGGGCTCCTATTGTCTTGTCTCTCTTTGCTGAAGTCCTTTTACTTACCCTCCATGCTTGTTTCATTTGCAGGTAATTCTATTCCCGTCTCTAGATTTGCCGTGCTGGGTCAGTTTTGCCTTTGGTTTTACTTTACAATTAGTGTGATGTTCACAGTCAGTATTTAAAAATGTATTACCATGTTTTAGCTCTCTGCACTGGAAGTTTCAAGTTTTATTTTCCTTACTGGATTGTTGTAGTTGGTTGTATCTCACTAAGATTTTAAAATGTCTCCCTTTACTTCAGACAAGTGCATTCCTTTGAAATTTGATTCCTTGCGAAGCTGGATGTGAGGTTGGTTCTCCTTGTGAAATAAACCATTTAATCTGGAATGCATACACATCCGCCTGAAACTTGAAGGAAGGGAGTCATCTTTGGACTGTGTTGAGAAACAGCATATTTCTATTAATATACTGGCAGGTTGGATCTGAATTTTAATCATTGCACCTTTGTTATTACTGACACCTTGAACTTGTAGTGCACAAGAGAACTACATCCAAGTCTTCTCATGTTCCCTCAGTGATGCTAAGAGGGTGAGCTGACAGGAAGATGTTGGCATCCTGGCATCAGAGTTGGAAAGAGAGGTCTATGTTGACTAAGGGCTTAGACCCCAAACCACTCAGTCTCTGGTAAGATCAGGTCTAAACTGTTATCCTTAAGAATGTTCAAAAGGGCCGTGGGATAGAGAGGCATTTGACATGCTCACAAAGAATTCAGATTCCTCCAGGTTCCCTTTCTACCAGATGGGTAGCCCCGTTGCCAACAGGAACTTATTTGTTTCTTAAAGATATGCCATGATGCAACATTTTGTTCATTTTTTCTTTTCTTTCTTTTTTTCCCTACTACCTTAGCTCATCTCCTACATTGATTCGTTTCTTTTCTTTTTTCTGAGTGACAATATAACCATTCGAAGTTTGTTATTTATCACCTCCCCAAAATGAATAGTAACATAGTTGGTGAAAAAAAAACCTTACTGATGAAATCCAATTGCATAATAACTGAGAAAAATAACACACACAAAATAAAAGGTCAAAAGCAGTGGGACAAGTGGTCACAGATGTGTTCCATATTGATCAGAAATCTTAAAAGACATTTAGTCTAGTGTCCTTGAAATAACTAAAAGACAAAGCAAAAATACTCTCATTCAGGTAAGAATGCTTTAAGTTTTGTTTCCAACGATAGCATTCTATGAGATGTTTTGAACAACTTTGTCATTAAAAAAAGTGCTGTTGAAATCCTATTTTAAACTGGTTGTTATGTGGCATTCTCAAATAAAAGAATCATGGACTATACTTCCAATTTTGGATTGTCTTTACTAGAAAAACCAAAGATAAAAATTCACTCCTAGTTCATTTCTCCTTCATATCTAAGAACCTTAATCTTGAGTTTAATCTTAATTTAATGTACTTCAAAATATTCCCATAAAGAAAATAGTCCAGGGCTGGGGTTATGGCATAGTGGTAGTGTGCTCACCTAGTACACGTGAGGCACTGGGTTCGATCCTCAGCACCACATAAAAAATAAAATAAAGATATTTTATCCACCTACAACTAAAAAAAAATAAATATTTTTTAAAAAAAGAAAATAGTCCAATTGATCTTTTAATATGTCAATTGTTAAATCAAAACCCATGGATTCTTGGAAAAGGGGTGCCCTTAATTTTATATACAGTAATAACAAATAATGGAAATTTGATAATTTCAAAATCTAAAATCATATATTACCAAAGTACTGGGGAAATGGATAAAGGAAGGGGAAAAATATCCACACTTTTACCAAAACAGTTGTAGGTAATTTTTGTCATGCTACAATGATTCTTCTGTTGTGAAAAGTTCTCTCTGAGATATAATGGCCACAACCATTTCATTTTCTAACTTATTAAGCAGTCTCAGGGTGAATTGAGAGTTTCAATTCCAGGTTATAGTTATAATTACTAACTGCAAAAATCCCTGTTGCCTTTCATTAAGTAGTTATAATATTTAATTGAGACTACAGGGTGTCTACACACAGCATAGTACCATACATAATTATCCGTACACATAAAGGAACACTGAGGGTACTTCTAACAATAGAACAGATTATCAAAAAATTACATTTTTAATTTAAGTTTTGACTTTAATCTTCTCAGTGATTAAATACACATCTCTGCATTTTTCAGCAAATGAGGACATTAAGCTAAATAAATGAACCATAAAGTGAGGAAGGGAAAAAATCTTTGCACTGCAATATAAATGGATCAATCTAATATTCATTAAAAAATTATACTATGTCTTTATTTTCTAACAGCTGTATGAGAAAGGACAGCAGGTGATTGGGGCTACCAGATCTGCCAGCTGGATGGGCCAGTGCCCTGTCTTTTAGGAGCTTAGGCAGTGGTTGAATCAGGAGACAAAATATATGGGTGACTTTTACCCCAGCCTTTGCCTCTTACACCTTTGCTTCTGACAGAGTGTGTATCTCTTTGACCATGAGGAAACTTCCCCAAAAGGAACTTGAAAGGTATTGGGACTCTCTGTGTGAATCGTTTTGAAGGTTATTATCATGTAGGTTAGCTTTGAAGAGAAGTCCAAGATAGGAAGGCACCTGAAAATTTGCTCATTGAAACATCTCCCACTAAATGTTCCCCATGAGAAATGGAAATCTTGAATTCTAGAAAAAAAATTGGAATTATGCTAGGAAGTTCCCACTTGCTACCTATATAAGATATATTTTATGTTTGTACAATTTCATCAAAATGGAGTCTACTGTCATGTATAACTAAAAAGAACCAATGAAATTATATTGCGAAAAAGTTAATGCAAATGAATACGCTGCTGCTTAGCATTTATGCAATGCAAGCAAATTTATTATTATTTAAAAAATTTCTTCCATTTTATATTAGGCAATTTCTTATGTTATCCACCTCAAACCAACCTGAAATAGAAAGGCAAACATTCTTATTTAGTTATTATTTATCGTTCGTTACGAAGAGCATTCTTGCTTTGTTATAATTACAAGCATTTATTTCCATAGGGAAACATTTAGTCAACATTTCTGTTTGAAACAACAACAACAACAAAAACCCAAAGTGACATTTGAGATATAAATTCAAACCTTTATCAAACACTCAAGATTTTGTAATTATAGATGGTTAGTTCGGAAACAAGAAAAAGGTGTATAATTAGTTTCAGGATTTATACCCCTCATCAAAATGTATTATTTTGATACAGGTGTAACCATGCAAATTTTTAGGAAATTTGCAAGTAGTCCTCACTAACATTTTTTTTTCCCTTTGGTACTGGGGATTGAACTCAGGGCACTTGACCTCTGAGCCACATCCCCAGCCCTATTTTGTGTTTTATGTTGAGACAGGGTCTCACTGAGTTGCTTGGCGCCTCGCCATTGTTGAGGCTGGCTTTGAACTCGCAACTCTCCTATCTCAGCCTCCCAACCTTTCTAACATTTAATAAGTGAAAAGTAGTTGCCTAGTATTCTATCTGGCCTAGCACACAAAAAAGAGTCATGGACACCAGAGTGACGTGTGTGGGACCTGGGGAAGCAGAACCTTTCTTTCTCTGCTTACCAATTTGAATCATACACTTGCTCTAGGATGCTCAGATGACAGAGAAAGGCACTCCTTGTTGTTCGTTGAAGAATTATTTAAATTCTGTGTAAGTGAGTTCTTGACTCCACACGGTAAAAACTATCACTGGACAATACTAACGGGAAAGGTCTTATTAAAAAAATGTTGGGAATTTCATAAATCTCCAAGAAGTCCAAAGACCCAGATTCTGCACATGATCATAGACTAGAAGACCATAACAAGAACAAGGCAACATTCAAATCTCAGAACAGTGCCAGTTCAACCACCGAGGGCACAGGGCAGGTGCTCATACCTGGAAACAGTCATCAATGTGGTACTCAGGTGTCCTGCTTCTTCTATTTCCTGCTGATGGGAGCAGGTTGGCAGAGTCTAGCACATCCAGGGTCTTCAGTGCAAGTGGGCGTCTGCTGTGAGACGTGGTGGGTTCTGCTGCCGGCAATCACTGTATCCCTTTTCCTCCTGTCAATGGTGAGAGGGCCCTGGATTTCTTACTCTGTATAACAAACATAGGCACAGGTTCCAGTCAAAGCTAAAAGTGTCACTTCTGAGAGCTGAGGAAGCCCTTCAATTCCCCATGCATAGGAGATGACTTCTCAGAAGTGAATTTGGTCTACAAAATGTGTCCTCCTGTCCATTGTGCATTCCTGGGGATGTAAGTCCTTAATTATTTCAAGTGTGTCTTGTTTCAGTCACAATTGCTAAAGTTGCATTTTATGATGAGGACCTGAGGCACCATTCAAATATTTTTTAGTGATATTCATGGCGTCTTCAGAAACAGGAGTCTCTTGAGAATTTTCAGTTGAGTTTATTTTCCAATTGAACCAACTTTCAGAGAAGCATTATTGAAATAATCAAGTATTAAGAGATGTTTCTTTATTCCATATTATCATTGTGGTAAGAACACTCAGCATGAGCTGTAACCTCTTTTTTTTTTTTTTAAATAGTTTTTTGTTGTAGATGGACACAAATATCTTTATTTATTTTTATGTGGTGCTGAGGATCGAACCCAGTGCCTCACGCATGTGAGGCAAGCGCTCTACCACTGAGCCATAGTCCCAGTCCCGAGCTGTAACCTCTTAAGTGCTTCAGTGCACAATGCAGTGTTGTTCTCCATAGCTGCATGGTGGCCCAGCCCTCTAGAACTTATCCTTCTTGCATGCTGCTTATATCCGTTGAAGAGCAGGTCCCCATTTCTCCTCCCTCAACACCAATAACAACACGAGTGAGCCTGGAGAATATTTGTTAAGAGAAATAAGACAGTCTCCGAAGGACACATATATAAAGTTCTAAAATAATCACTGTCATAGAAAGAAGTAGGGCGCAGTTACTTGTTTTAAAAAAACCAAAAAACACCAAAGACACCTTTTGAGGGAGATTTGACTGATCTGAATTATAAGCCACTGAAAACTCCCCAGTGTAGTAAATTGAAAGCATGGTGTATGTGAACTGATGCTTAAGTATGGAATTGGAGACAGAGATAATTGCAGCAAAATGCTCTATGGAAAAGAGATGTGCATCCATACCATCATGGTAAGAGGGTACAATGTGTTTTACCTCAAGTGAGATCTTTTAGCCGAAGTGCTTCAACTTCCAAAGAGATATATACATACACACACACACACACACACACACACAATATGTATATGCACAAAAATTCAAGAGAACTGAAGCATTGAATTTGAGCTACTCCCTCAAATACTAATAATTTAGTTGATCCAGTTAATTGTTGCAAAATTAATTCTTATGATCAACACTGAAATTATTTAGACGTTTTCTGGATGTATCTTTGTATGTTTTCAATGTAATACTTAATATATATATATCCCTACTTTAATTAGAAATGGCATCTTGTATCTTAGAGTTTCAATAAGACATTGAGATGTTCAGGAACAATCAAGTAAAATTCGCTAAGAAACTAATTTCTGATTAATCTCTCAATAGTTATTATTAATGATATCAAAAGTTAATCACAAAAAACTTGGGTTTACAGATGTTGCTTGGGTATATAGGATTTGGGTGGGTATACAGAATTTGGAGTATAAAACAGAATAAAATGCAAACTTTATTTGCATTTTGGAACAGTAGTTTTGATGCGGAATAATTCTGGGAATATATTTTCATAAGAAGAAGAAAACAATTTAACTACAATGCTGACTATGTTCTGTCTGAGTATAAATAATATGAATAGTAACAATAACAATTTATTGTCTTGTAGTTGTCTTTAATTTTCGAACTTCACACAGCTAATTTTTTTCTCTATACAATGCCTATGAATTATTCAGGAAAGATACTCTTACGTCCACTTTATAAATGGGATAACTGAGAACTCAACAAATTCTGTAATTTATCTCAGGACACAGAGCTGGTTAGTGGTAAAGCTATCAACAGAAACCTCAAGATTACTGGGGATATTATTTTCCAATTCTGAGATCCTCCGGGATGTTTCAGGATTTATCCCCCTCACTGAGAGCTTCTACTGCAGTCGGACGCTGAGGCTTTATGTGGGAATTTATCCTGATTATAGACAGCCTCTTGTTAAGGGGGGTTTAATAAAGAATATAATTTTTGCATATTTCCAGGCATCTTCTACATCCTCAGGGCTAATAGAACCACACATTTTAAGAGAACCCTAGAGGACAGCAAAGATTTGGCCTGCCTTCTGCTTTCTCTTCTTTAAAAGAAACCTAGAAATGCACTATGGTGGTGCTGTTGCTATAGGATATATAGGCTGGTGCTCTCAGGCCCAGAGTGGAGAAAAACTAGGGGATTATTACAATTCCATTTGGAAGGCATGTTTTCAATTTATGTCAATGACCATTTATAGAACAGCTACCACTGCTAGTCAACTACTTACATATTTCACACATGAAAATATCCAAAGCAAGGCTTCCTGGACTTGTCCCAGTGCAGATCAAAGGTAAGGATGTTGGCAGGGCACTCGGGGCTGAGTTTGTAGAGGATGGAGGCAGTGGAGAATGAGGAGCCCGTTTCTCTACAACCTCCAGCTGGGCACTATGCTTCACATCCAGGCCATTCGTGTTCACAGGTGTGGACTCTATATAGCAGTGCCAACGCCACCTGTCACCATCAAGTGACCAACATCTGCTGGGTAACATGGCTCCTCAGGGACACATGCACACAAAGGGTTAGAAACCTTGTTCTAAAAGGCGTTCTTCCACTTTTGCCCCTGGGATGCAGGTGTCAGTAAATTCACAGGAGATTCCAATATGCACCCAAGTTTGAGAAACAGAGAGTCAAACTACTGATTGGGTCCCAGCCATGCATAGTCTGTTCTGATCAATGTAGGCTTAAAATCAGTGGCTTAAAATCACTCCCAAGCATGTTATGAGCTGTTCAGAAACAACTACTCTGAGGAATACTGTGAGGTAATTGTTTCTCCCCACTTCTCCGATAGGGGACACTGGACCAGAGGCACACAGCAGGAGTCACTGAGGAAATAGTTCAAGAGGAACATCTGAACCTAAAGTGTAGACACTAAACCCATTTCCCTAGTGCTCCTTTTATCTGAAGAGTTTCTCTCTTAGATAATAGACCACTGGTTTCAAATTAGTATTAACTAAGTGGACTTTCCCAAAGTAATTCAATGAAAACAAGAGAAAAATATATCACTAATTGATGTAGCAGCCATGGCCCCTGAAAATGAATGTAAAGAGAGTGAGAGAGCGAGTGAGAGCGAGCGAGCGAGAGAGAGAGAGAAAGAGACAGACAGAGACAGAGACAGAGAGAGAAAGGAGGAAGAGGAGGAGGAGGAGAAGGAGAGAGGGAGGGAGGGAGACCCAAACATTTTCTGTTTATATAGAAAATTTAGAGAAATAGTTTTTTGGTTAGACTTGTTCTAAGATTTCAAAACAATTGTATTTCTTGCCTGCATCATTTCCAATTTTAAGATGACTGTATTCCAAGATTTTTCCAATTCATTCATGTTCATATATTTCATGTTAAACTATCTCTTGCCTTTCTCTTTAATTATCTGTATAAATTATCTAAAAATCAATCCCAAAGAACATAATTTATTTCTTCATTTTGACCCTATCTTTGAAAGATCAATTATATATTTGAAACACATTTTTTAAAAAACTAATCTCTAGAAGTCCAATTTCTCGTGCAAGCCAAATTAGAGAGGTTAATTAGGAAGGAAATTCAGAGTGATGGCCATGATTAGAACGTGGGTATTATTCCAAATGCAAGCACTTTGCATCCTCCGTAGGGGACACAATTCACTGGTCAGAGCTGCCTGCTGCATAGGCGGTGGATGGCTATTCCCTGGAGGGACCCCAGCAAAGCCCAATGACTGAGCCCATCTTCTCAAGGCATGGACACTGAATATTTGGCATCAGGAAGATGTGGATTTCAATCCCATCCCACTGGATGCCTGAAGGCCTGACATTACCTGATCCTGCAAAATATTTGCTCTCCATTTAGTATCTTAGGAAAATAGTATGTGTGAAATTAAGTGGTTGGCAGGATTTAAATCATAAAGAAATTGGTCTGTTTATCTCCGCCCTCCCTGTCCCCAAGATTAAAGCTAGGATAAAGTGAGAGCCTGGTGTCAGGAGTTAGCGAGTGCGTCTGGCTGCACAGCTCTGTCTTCTGTTCACGAGCTCCCATCATGGAAGCCAATATCGACTCTGGCCTCAAGTTCATGACTATCTGTCTTTAGACCAACTTCAGAGTTTCCTGCTTTTACTCAAGTGCTTCCTTCAAGGAAGTAGGAGCTGCAACAACTCCAGACCAGCTTCTTCTACTGATGGCTGCTGCGAGTTGTGCTGGGCTCCAGGATACAATTGCCCAAAGGAAAACTGGTCAGCAGTGAAGCAGCACGGTGGTCTCAGTCACGTTTCTCCCACTGTAGGGGTGGGGGGAGCAGGTCCTCTCCCTGTTTTAGTCAGCTTTTTTGCAGCTGTGACTAAAGGACTTGACCAGAACAAATATAGAGGAGGAAGCGTTTATCTAAGGGCTCACAGTTTCAGAGGTCTCAGTCCATAGAGAGTGACTCCATTCCTCAGGGCTCGAGGTGGGGCAGGACAGCGTGGTGGAAGGGTGTGGTGGAGAGAAGCAGCTCAAATGATGCTCAGAGGCAGAGAGAGGCTTCAATCCCCAGATACAAAATATATACTCCCAAGGCATGCCCCATGCCCACCTCCTCCAGCCACAGCCAACCCACCTTCAGTTACCACTCAGTTAATCCCTATCAGGGAATTTATTCACTGATTGGGTTAAGGTTTTCATTACGCAATCATTTCTCATCCAAACTTTCCATTGCCTCACACATGAGCTTTCTGTAGGACACATCGCATCTGAACCACAACAATTTCTCTCTCTCTCTCTCTCTGAAAGAGAAGTGGAGATCCAAAGGGTAAATACCTGGAGAGTGTGATTGGGACAGTATCATGGGAACTCAGAAAATAACTTGGGTTTCTAAATATTTGTTTCTAATTTTTTCTATTTATTTATTTGTTGTAGGAGTTCTCTGAAGGTCCATAATGCACTGTGTTCCTACAAAGCAATAATGCTTTTTAATTCCATGGGATAAGAATTCCCTGATAGATAGGGCCCAATATCCTCAATATTGCATTGATAAGGAACCACTTTATTGGTCCTGTGAGGACTTTCAAAACAACGAGTTTTCTTAAACAGTGCTGGGGTCAGTGACATTGAGGGGGCTCTTGAACTAGAAGGTGCATCAGAATCACTTGGGTGGTTTCGAGAGTTTACCCTCACAATGTGCACTTCAGAAGGGCTACGGGGGGCTCCAAAATTTCCATGTCTAAAAGTTTCCAGGGGTGGGCGATGCGCTGGTGCAGGGACATCACTTCACATACAACCATTTTAGTGCTTCGGTATAGTAGCAAGGAGAGTCAGTTCACCAAGGGCTTTTAACCCAAGTCCTGCCACTGAATTGCTGTGTTACTTTGCGTAAGTTATGGGACTTCTCCAAGGCTCAGCTCCATTGTCCATGCAATGGGAAAAGTTATGGCACTCTCTTCCGTGGATCATTATGAGGAGTACACAGATCCATCACCTATGATGCCTGCTACGTAGTATTCTGCTCAATAAATTATGTCAACTGTTAAGCCACTGTCTAGGTGATGAGAAAGACGTGTTGTAAGTTCTGTGGTGATAATGGCGTTTGTTCTATATCCATCAACAGCCAGTTTTCCTCTGACATAGCTCTCCTTTTCCTCAGCTTAACCAACCACACTGATCGCCTCAAGCACCCTGTGGGACTTCTTATGTATGTAGTGGTGGAGTAAGGGAATCAAGAATGTATGGCAAACTGAAAAATCCAAATCTACTTCTCTATGTTTTATTGAAACATTTATTTATATCCCAGAAGCACATATGGATACATGCAAGTTTTTCTCAGTTAATGTTATTTATTTTAATCTTTGCTTTGGTACCAGAGCCCTGTATTTTGTTCATTTAAGTATCCCTAATTGTGCTTCCCCAAAATAACACAAACACTGAATTGCTCATAAATTTTTAACTTGATTCTATTCTTCACTGCAAATGTAAAAATGCAACTAACCGCTTCACTACCTGGTTTTATCATCACACAATTAATTTAAATTCATTCTCGTGTAAAAATAGAACAAGGCATATTTCCTATTTAGGCTTGTTTTCATCATTCACTTAATTTATAATCATTCTTTAGTTCAGAAGGCAAGACATAAAACTCTTTTTGCTTTTTTTCTGACTTCCATTTATCCTCAACCCTAAAAAAAACAAAAAAAAAAACCCAAGGCAAAATTTCTTCTGGAAAACTTCAGAAGTTTGATTCGTTCCACCTACTCTCCTCAATTTAATTTGTGTTCCTTATCCTAGGTAGTCTAGAATGTAAACTTTCTTGTAAAGAGATCATTTTGGAAAATCCTCCTAAGTCAGTCAAATTCAATGGCTTCCTCACAGAAAGAACCCTGAGGAAAGAATTAGCAGGAATTCCTCCATGGGTGCGTCTGCTACTTGTTTTTTATGCTTGATTGCTTGTCATCTGGCAGAAACCAGTGGTTCTCTTGCTCCACAGCAGAGCAGAGGAGACAAACTACAAGTTATCACTCCTAGATGTGGGTTAAACACTTCACTGTTGTCACTCCAATATGTGCCTTCCAAGTGCCACTTGGCTCCCAATTACAAAGTACTGCACTGGCAAAGCTTTAATTTAAAATAGACACAGGTGACAGCTCTATTATTTTTGCACGTTTAGAGGCACCCACAGCTGTTTTTATTTATCTCAGCTGTATATGCACATATTTGTTGTAATTATTAGTTTCTGATGCAGTTAAAGATAAATATTTCAAATGCCTATCAAGGACAAATTAAATTAAGGTAATCACAGTTTTCACCCTTGGCCCCTTGGGCCCTGCTTTCCTGCAGGAAATTGCCAGGACTTACAAGTTTGAGGCTCATTTCATTCCGTCAAAAGTGCTTCTTAAAGTGGTCCAGTGTTCCTGGTCCTTTCCTTCATGATTTCTGACTGACATCTTTTTCCCTCTATTTTTTAACACACCAAATATAATTGCTAAGTTTCTTACATACATCTAAAATCTTTTAAAATTATTTTTGATTGCAGGTAGTTTTTTTTTTAAAGTAAATGCAACAAAACAAAACAAAACAGTGGCATGACACCAACTGAAATCTTCTCCCAGTTTCCCATGTGGATGTTGGATTGCCATTTGAATTACAAAAAACCTAATTTGGTGTTGATTTGTTTGTTTCATGTGTGGTTTATTCACTGTATTTGATATGCAGGACAATGAAGTAATGGCTTTACCATTGATAATGTAAGAGGAAACAAGGAAGAAATAAATCAGGGTTTCTGAAATTTTGGAAGAGAGGGAAAAAAGATATCTTCACATGAGGGGAGAGATTAAGAAGAGGAAATAGCAGGACTTTTAAAAAGGACTTTGATTTGCAATATACATAGAAGATCATGCGTGAAAGTACAAGGGAGATATGACATTTGCCTCCCAAATTTACATTGAAATTCCTATCAGGAAAAAAAAAAAAAACAAATTTTTGTTGCAAAAGTGGCCCAAGGTTGGTTACAGATGGGAACACAGTGATTTGTCATTTTCTTGTTTTTAATTTGAAAGAAGGCCTGATATAAAACACTGTAGGAGAGTTGGCTGGTTTATTAGTCAGAATAGTGTCCTTTGCAACCATGGTGACAACATTAACTTTGGCTCTTCTCAAGGTCTTCATGAGTTCATTAATGATGAACAGCCTGGGAAGAAAAACTGCATAGCAACTGACCCAACAATACTTGAGAAAGTCAAGCACCTGCTCAAGAATGCAGGGGAGAAGATCTAAGTCCCCCAGCATACAGTGTTAAAGTCTTGAATAGGCAGGTAATAAATGATGAGAACAGGCATGTCTCTGCTACATGAAGACCATAAAAAGAGAAATACTTTAGGTTTAGCAATATAGAACTATATAATGCTGGAATTCTTATTATTGATCACCCTGATTATCATTTTTTTAAAATTCCAGTTGGTTGATTTATCACTTAGACATGGATACTATCAAGATGTATTTCTGCATTGTACACTTTTGACCATTGGAGAACTCTGATTAAATGGAGGTGCAGGCAGCTATGTCCTCTTTTAGGAAGATAATCAGATTAATATCGTTTGGTTTACAGTAATACTACTGTTAACTGATCTGACTTTTCCTAACTTCAGACATTTTGGTCTTCTATTTGCTATAAAGGGACTCTTTTGAAAGGGACATTTAAGTTTTCTCAATACAATAGTCTGACTGACATTTACTCTCCTCCAATAAATAATATTAAGCCCTAGTCCTAGTCCATTTGCTTAACCAAGGAAACCAGCCTTTGTGATAGATCCTTGGAAGGAGATGTACTTTTGAATAAAGATGTGATGAGATTCTGATCATTCGCTCACCACCAAGGCCTGCCACCACCTCATTAGCTAAACATGCAATGTTTCACTCCCTTCATTTGTACATTTTGGGGGTGGGACACATGACAGGTGATAATAGAGGTTATTAGCTGCAATCCCTGTTAAAACATTTAAAGACATACTTTAACACATTTTAATAATCATTGAAGGTACCTCTTAAACACCAAATCTTTCAAATGAAAGCTTATGAAACTGCATGAAAGTCAAAACAAGGTATCACTTTCTTATCCAACTTTTTATAAAAGCTGTCTAGTAATTTCAAACAGGTATTTTTAAATTAAATTCAAAATAAATATTTTAGGATGTATTAAACTCTGAATAAATCTCTATATTGAGTTTTATCCTTTTATGAATAGTTAAAGAAATTAACTAAAGGTTTTTTTGTACCTGTTAGCCAGTCCTATCTGTATTATTCCTTTTTTCCTCCTACATATACTGCTCAAGATACATCTACTTTGACTCTGGAAGAATGCTAATTATTTATTCTACCTCTATTCCCATTTCTCACCAAAAGGTCTGTATTAGCAGAAATTTCTTGATCTTGTAGTCAGTTCAATTCCTGAGCTAACCTACTGTATTTGTTTTCTGTTACTATAGCAAAATATCTGAGGCTGGGTGCTTTTAAGAGATGTCTTTAGCTCACAGTTCCTGAGTTCCAAAGCATGACACGCATCATCTTAGCTCTGGGGAAGACCTGATGGCCGGAGCACTTGTGAGAGGGGAGGTCACATGATGAGTCAGGAAGCCAAAGGGCAAGGAGCGGCTGTTGTTGCTCTTTTGTATCAATGCCCTCTCTAGAGTTCACATGAATTCCTTCCAAGGGCAAAGTCCCCAATGACCCAATCATCTTGCTGGAGGCCTACATTGCCTCCCGACATCATCACACTGGGGACCCAGCTTTCAACACAAGGTCCTCTGGGAGAACACCAAGCCACATCCAAAAATAGTACCTTCTAGGCAGTGCTGATGATCTTTCAAACTTGGCCAGTAAATCACCATTGCTTATTTATTCTGAATAGCACCTTGCAGTTCACACTGAATTAGGTTTCGGTCTATCTTATGAGGCACTATAGGTAGTGAGACTACTCTACATGTCGGCTACAATAGTGTTGGCAAAGCTGTGTTTGACCAAATCCTCCACTGAGAACATGGGATCTGACAGAGAACGATCTCTATCTCCTTTGAAAGGATTAGAGCCTCCAGCTAGATACAAATAAGAAAAAATAGACACATGTTAAGTCATGGCACAGCAAAGGGGATACTTTATGGAAATGAACTCACAAGATAATAATTTGAATTTGACAAGGTGATAATTAAAGTCCCCAGATAGATCTCTTCCACATCTGTATGCCTTTCAGTAAAGTTGGTTAGCACATTAACTACTGCCAGAGAATACTAAAAAATATTCATGGGATGTAAAACTACCAATTAGTCTTCATTTCAAGTTGTATACTAGGTGTGACAAAATGTGATGCCTACAGTGTTACACAAGTGGTACTAAGCTCTATTGTAGACATTTTCAGAGCCCAGGCAAAGTCACTAAGTGATAATTTTATCTGAAATATTCAAGGCATTTAAATATGAGTTGCCACTCTTCACAGTCTGAAAGAAATATTATGTATCCTCAAAGTTCTTTAGGAGTAATATGTTCTTATTCTGAGTGACCAGAATAATTCTTAAGTATTATGTAGACACCCACACATATAAACAAATGATTCTTATAACCTAGAGTTTTAATTTTACCATATTTTTTTCTCCATTTGAAAATTGGGATTTAGTGACCAGAGAAGAGGGTGTGCAAGATGGAAGATGTACGATCACAAAAAAAAGGAAAAGAAAACAATAACCATTCCATCCATCTGTTGCAAACAGAAATCCAATATGTTTTCTTCTTCCTACCTGGGTTTGATTATATCTGCATTTTAATTTAGATATTTACATGAGAAAAAATTAAATATGATGATAATAGGAAACTGTAAAATTCTGGAAGCTAGCTGTTAGGTGTGCCATAAGCTGAGGGAAGTAGATCACCCCTGAGAACATCCTTGGACCTGGCTATTCTATACAAAGAATGCTTTCTGGCATCTGAATCACTGGGCTGAGAGATGGGTCACTATAACTCCTCTGTAAAGAAATGAACCAAGAACCATGGATAAAGACTTTAAGAAGTACAAGATCACTGAAGTTAGTGAGATTTTTATATAAATAAAATGAAGATCATACTCATGGCTTTGCATAAAACTGTCAGTTTTAAGTATGCCATAGAATACTATAGTGGATAACAAAGAGACCCTTTGGTCCACAGCCAGTGGTAATGCTATAACATGGAATCTGAAAATGTCCCTTAAAGGTCCATGTGTTGAAAGCTTAGTCTCCAGCCTGTGGCCACTAGTGGGAGGAACTTTAAGAGAAGGCCCTTGTAGAAGGAAGTTTGATCCTTGAAGGTATGCCTTCAAAGGGCAAATTGGGACCACATCTCCTTCCTTTCTATATTTCCCAGATGTCATGTGATGAATAGCTTCCTCTGCCATGTTCTTCCTGTCACACAGGCCCAAATGCTGCAAGACAGTGACCATGAGCTGAAAAATCAAAAGCCACATGTCAAAATAAACCTTTCTTCCTTAAAAGTTGATTATCTGAGGTATTTTGTCACAGTAATGGAAAACTGACTAAGACTGCTGATTAATTGTCAAAACTTTTCTCTATTAGGAATGATGAATAGAATAGGAGAGAAAAGAACCATGATTACAAAAAGGAGACTTATTTGAGAGAAACATTAACAGGAAATTGTGTGGAAGTAGGGGAAATGACATAAGAAAAGTCTCAACAAATCCAAGCAAGAAAATATAAGTCCTACTTAAAAGAACTTTAAAAAAGGGAGCATGCAATCAAAATCAGGAGTAGGGGGCAAAAAGTAAAATGGCTGAAGGATACATGGACACTTTGACCAACAAGGGAGGATCATGCTTAGAGTGCAATGGCCATATATGCTCTTGAAGACCACAGGAAGCACTAGTTGGCTTTAACTGGCAAAACTGCATGTGCATTTGAGTGGGGTGCCAGACTACATGAAGCTGGTGCAGCCTCTGGATGGACAAGGCATGCGGCATCTTTGCTGGAGGTGACTGGGAAAGGCTGCTGAGCTGGCTAGACCTCTAGTGGTGTTGAGGTTCTGTCATATGGAAGGACGCTCTGCTCATCCCTCTGGGGAATTAATGGAAAGCAACCTCTTTGTTTCTCTACCTTATAATTCATGTTTTATGCTTTTTACTTAAATGTAATTTTTTTTTCTCACATGGTCAGAAATTGTTGATTTCCACCAAATCACCCTTATTAGCTGGCCAGCTCCTCTGGGCAACTGTTCTATTACATTTTCCCTAGAGAACCACCTCAGCTGTTAGGTGTTCTTTCTCTTAGAAGCCCTGAGAGGATTCCATGGGTGCAGCCAAAGGAGGAAGGAAGTATGCTTTTGTAGAAAATGGTTTTTTTTCCTACTTAATCACTTGGCCTTTCTTCATCTCACGTTTTCATTGTTTCCTTAAGACATCCTGTTCTTTCCCCTGAACTATTCTCTAACTCCAGTCTGTGCCACTTCTCTCAGCACCTCCTCTTCTTAACACCATGCTGTGTCCTTCACATCAGCATTGGTCCCTGCACAGCCTCCCTGCCTTCGCCCCAGCCAGTTCCTTCCAGAGCCAAGTCCCTAGTACACCTTAACCACACGTGGAGGACATTGTAAGAATAGATCTTGTAAATGTTCCTGTGTTTTGGGAGCCACAAACTATTGGTTCTCTTAATTTCCAAGAATATCAGATTCTAGGAAAACTGGCTTGAGATTTATTGAAACCAAATGATCTCAGGACTGTTTTTCTGCTTTGGTTGTTCTGCTGTGATTGAGGAAAAAAAATATATAACCACATGGGTCATGTAAAATAATTAAATTAATCCTCACTAAAAGCAATATTTAATGATTTTGTTTGTATGAAACATTTGACTTTTATGCTACATTTTTGTTAATTCATTGTTTTTCTTTAAAAAAATCTTAATTATTGCTGTTTTTCACCTTTGTCCCCAGCACAACACAAATATTTTGTTTTAGTTACATAAAATGTAACTAAAATTCTTATATTTTACTTTATCTCTGAATTTTTAATATTTTTTTTTCAGTTGGCCTGTTTGAGTATCTTTTAGAATCTTTTGCCTTCCATTTCCCTGAAAATTTGCCTGAAAACTCAGGGGAGTGCTGCTAACCCTTTTACTGTGATTATGCCAGGTGCTCAGAGTCCTCACTGAAAGTACAGTAAGGACAAACCCTCAGGTAACACAGATTGGCTTATCTGAAGAGCCACAGTTGCCAGATCCTTACCTGGTACTTTGAACTTGCTCTTAGGAAACACACACATCTCAGGTGCTTTGTTTTATATAAAGTTTTCCCCCATGTCATCTCTGACCAGCCTCTTAATCTTTGCGGAATTATCCATTCTGCTGCAATCCTCCTTTACTCTTGCACCTGTGACTGTTAAATCCTAACTTTACTATGGATGGGCTCATTTCTTAAGGAAACTGGGAAAAACCAGAACCCTTCTAGTCACTAGCAGAGAATTGCTGTAGTTATGGCGCATGCAGCATTTGGCACTCACCTACCTTGGCTAGCTTGCTTTTGTCTATTTATTTCTGAGGTTTCTTAAATTAGGCAAAACCCTTGCAGTTCTACTACTTGAAACATTTTTTTAGTAAAGGATCTGAGCTGAGTCTAAACCTCTCACTGCTCCGATGAATGCAGTCTGCCTAGACTTAACCCACAACATGGAGCCACATCCAGTCACTTCTAGCAGAGCCTGGCTGAGCCACAGGTAACCCACAGTCCCATGAGTAAGAACTGACTGTTTATTGGCAGGAGCCTCTGAGTTTCATGAGTGTTTATGGAGTACCATCGTGCAGTGAAGTGAGAGCTCCACAGATACAGTGCTTTGTGGAAGAACTTACATTCTATTCTTCAATAGAATGCATGCCTAGTGTGAGCCTGACTTCAGCTTTAGATTTGCGGGAGACTAAATGACAAATCTGGGCCCAGCCTAGCAGCTGTGGGAGGGAGCAGCACCCACCCAAAGGAGTCAGAACAAAGAACATAAAGAGCGAGTGTGGAAAAGTGCTACAGGCTTGTGCAATCACTTGGCTCCCTGAAGGGCAGGCAGCTACTACAACATACAAAGTTCTGGATACACAAGTGTTTCTCAGGGATTCTCAGAAATAGTTGGGGAGAAAACCCCCATAAAAGACTGGATTTTCTGCCATAATACACAAAGGGACACAAGTTCTCGCTATTTAGGCATTAAAGGGAAGCATGACCCACCCCTGCAGGCTGAATAAGTGTGAGACACCTGGTTTACATTTATATAAATCTTTGCACAGGATAATTCAACCTTCTAAGCTCAATGCAAAGTAGCATGTCCAATCTATTAAGCACAGTGCCTCTTAACTCATAATACATAGCATATAGCAATACCACCACAGCCGCTAACATTTATTGTGCTTTCTAAGGACTAGACTGGGCCCAAAATTTTGAGGTTTTTAACTCATTTACAGATTTATCAGATAAATCGTTTTATTATCACTACTTAATAACTAAGTAAACTGTGACTTAGAAAAGTTTAGTGGGTAGACTAAAATTCAGCCGCAAAAAGAAAAAGACTATGCAGTTTATTGCCTACATAACATGCCTTTGATACTGTTTCTTTTATTCTTTTCACATCTGTAACTAACACATTGTACTCTCAAAGCAAGTGGGACCCAGGATTTGTTAAAAATATATGTGTATGTATATAATTTATAGGGAGGGATTGTATGTGAATATAAATATATGTGAATTCCAGAAAGATTTGGTATATGGCCACAGTAAGAGACATAAAGACATTGAGACCTTTGTGTGAGCTCTGTAATTCATAGATGTACTAGTTTTATGAATAACATTTTTGAATTTATTAGTTCACTGTCAAACTGTGTTGGGCCTCATCATTTAGATAATATCTATGTATATTTGGGGTAAAATACCAATGTACTCTTACTGGAAAATTTATACATTGCTGAAGGGTAAAGAGTCACATCTTTGGGACTGAAGACTTACTTGTAAACATTATGTGAAAAACATTAGGGGCAGAGAGAAAATGCATCTTAAGGAGAAAATTCTTTACAATTAGAATTCTATCCCAGTACCTCTAAGGAAAATACCCTGGTACTATTTCATGGCTAGCCTAATAGCATCAATCTTATGGAAACTACATCTGCATAGAAGATTCACAGTGCATAGGACTGGATCCAGCTTTCATTCTCTTTCCTGACACTTCCCAGAAAGCCCTCCAACTTCTGAATCATGCCTACTACCGGGCTGAGATGTACAGCCTCTTATTCCGAATGTGTTCAGTCTCAAAACAAATGCTTTGGGATAGAATGGTTTTGTACATTTTTCATCTATTTTTTAAAAAAGGAGAGATATTAAGTAAAAACTTAATTTCTGAAATATTTAAAAGAACAGAGATTGTTATAGTTCCTTTCCCAAAATCTGTTACACTTACAAAAATAATTTTAAAAGTGATACCCTTAGATTTAAGTAGAAATGTTTTTAGGGATAGCATTTCGTTCCGTAACGAAACTGTATGATATCAACAACTGAATTTTGCTAAAACCCCGAAAGTTATCACATTAGACTGAACTCAAATTTATTCTCATTTTGTTACTAACTTACTTTATATTTTTTGTATTAGGAATTGCTTCTATTTTCCACCATTTAATATGACAAGTAATAAAAATTATATCTTTAATGGGAGCATCTTATTGATATACAGGTAGGATTTGGTGTGTGTGAATTAATCTATGTTTTTTTTTTAAAGGAAGCTTTTCTTTTCTTTTTCTTTTTTAATGTTTATTTATTTTTTTAGTTGCAGGTGGACAGAATATCTTTGTTTTTATGTGGTTCCAAGGATCAAACCCAGTGCCTCACGCATGCTAGGCGAGCACGCCACCACTGCGCCACAATCCCAGCCCCTAATCTATGTTTTAATAAGACTTCCAACAGAAGTAAGGTTCTATATGCGCTCTATGTCTCTGGATTGCACAGACTTAATACATATAAATCAGTTTACATGGCTTTCTGATTGAGTATATTTTGAGAAGAATGTCTACATTATTTTTAAACTGTACAAACTCTGCATACACACATGCCCATTACATTTAACAATACAGATGTACTCTGATGGCATAGAAGCATTCTGATTTAAGCAGTGCTGAGTGATCCTTAAGGATTAACATATTCATTTATTTTTTCAGTATTGCAGTTTTAGCTTTGCTGGTGTACATAGAAAACTCCCAATGTATTTTTTCATATATTAATACTTTCTTTGGTAAAGGCTTTATTTATCAGAAACTTAGTATTGGCTATTATTATTCCATTCCTAGAGAACTAATGCTAAAGAGGGGATAATTAGAAAACATCTTAAGGAATTATAAGAGATCCTTTCATCATTCTCCTTTTAATTCCAGGCCACATGCAAAATAACTGTGTACCAAATCGAAACACCTTCCCTTCTAAAATTCATAGAACTGCCCTCTGATTCAACAAGTGTCAACCAAAAATACTTAGTTAACACTTTTCATTCTTGGATATTCAATCCATTAATCTGTTAGCCCTATAATCCATATTTCACAATTTACTTTCATGTGAAAAAAATGCTAAGTTAGGGATGGATCTGCTAACTCAGACCTCATATGGAATCCTAGGTCAACCAAAAGAATTCCTAAGAAATATATCTACTTTGACTGAATACTTGCTTTGGCTATGATGTTTTGAAAAACAAAAACAAAAAAGAAAATAAGTGAGTTAAAAATAAATACCTGATGGCCCAGTTGTATAAAATGTATTTTGCCTGCTGATTAGTTGATATTAAATGTGAGAATGGAAGACATTCTAACAAGTCTGCTTTAATGTGAAGAGGAAGGAATTCTATCTAAGTTAAGGATACTTAGTAAGTACCGAGACTGTGTGTGGAGGGCTTTGTGCCAAGCACCCTGCAGACTTTAGTTTCTATGGTACAGAGAGATTATGAAACTTAGTTAAGATCACACAATAAAAAAGGAATACAGCTGGAATTCCATCCCAGGAAGTCATTTTCAAAGACTCAACATTTGACCATGCTCTCTATCTTGCTGATTATGAGGTTATCAGCATGTGAATTTTTTCTTATCAAGGTAAATGAAATTCAAGTAACCTATTTAACTTGAGTCTCAGATACATCCACATAAAAATAAATGGTCCCATTTGTAACATTACCTTCAAGTAGTAAGTGTACTATCTACAAAAATCTGACCCTGCCACTGTGAAAGACTTCACAGCCTTCTCTCTTTCTTTCTCTCTTTTTCTTTCTTTCTTCCTTGTTTTTCTTTCTTCTCTTTCTCTCTCTCTTTTTCTTCTTTTTTTAGAGAAAAAATTTACTAAATATCATCCCAAATAGGAGTGTGGCTATGTCAAGGTAAGATGCACAAATCATCTGTTTTGTTTGAAAGTGGAGGCAGATTAATCATATCACTAGCAAAACCATTTGATAAGATCTGAAGCACATTACTGGGAGACCAGTAGCACAGGCCAGGTGGACAAATGGTGTTTTAACATTTACTGAGCAGTTGCAACCATAACCCTATCATGTAAAAACAAACAAACAAAACAAAAACATAACAACCCAAAGATTCCCTTTTGACTGTAATAGTAAGTTCTGCATCTAGATAGATATTTAAAGCTAAATTCTTGAATTCTTTTCTTTTTTTTGTTTGATCTCACCAGATGCTATTATTATATTTTAAAGGAATGAAAAACATATTCCAAAGTAATTTTCCCTTTGTATTAATATTCTAAGAAAGGAACTAAAAAAGCAAATATTTCAGAGTAATTTATAAAAGTATAAGTAAAAGCAATACAAAGTCATAAGTTGTATTTTAGTGATTAGCGTTCTCTAAAACAATAGCTAGAAATTGTCTCAGTAGGTATGGTACAATCAGTAATATTGATGAAAATGTAATGTTATAAGTTCCAGATTATAAATCCTTATTAAGGCTGAGGAGAAGTGTTCATTTTTATTTGAGATAAGTTGGCACCTTTGAATTTGTCTCCCTACACATTCATTAAGTATCTAAAAATATCACAGGACTCTTGCATTTCCATTTGTCTTATTGATGAAAATAGCTCACAAATCAGCATGTGTAACATTCAATAATAATATAGTCAAGGAATATTAAGAATCAAAAGGAGAATTTTGGCTACCTATTGTAATAGCTTCTATTATTAGACTTATCATAGACCTAGAGACTGCAAACATCATCACAATTATCCTGGGCACAGCTTAGTTGGGTCCCTGGTACCAGGTCATCTGAATCCATTCAAGACGTTAACCAGACTGTGTGGCCTTCTTGAGATCTGGCTGGGAAGAATCTGCCTCTTGGCATCACTCAGCTTTGGTAGAATTCAAGTCTTTGTGGCTGCAGGACCGGCCATCTTGCTGGGGGTAGTTTTAGGTCCTCATTTTTTCCAGAAGCTGTGGGAAAGTGCCTGGAACCACTCACTGCTTTTTTCATTTTTCCAATATGGCCCCTCACTGCATCATGCTTGCATGTAGGCCTGACAGTGTAAGCGAGAAGTCTTCTGCAGTATATCCTACACACTGGAGTAGTGTTCCATCAGGCCATCAGAGAGCCCACCTCCGTATGAGAAAGTGATTACACACAAGGGTAACCACCAGCAGTCAGGGATTATGAAAGTCACTTTAGAGTCTGTCGCACCTGTACATGTGGATGTAGCTTCACAGCAAGACTGTGAAGTAGCATTAAGTACTTAAGTCTGTTCTAAAGTCCAATTCTGACAGGAGGTAAATCAGCGGCTTATTATGACAGCTTGACAACTGACATTCCCCTGGAATATCTGCCAGTATGCCCATATCGGTTGTTAACATTTTAATAGACTGCTATTCTTGCAAAAGAAAATGGACAAAGCCTTGGCTTTTGTGGAATTTACTTTTCAGAGAGAATAACCTCCCAGATATTGAATGCGTGCCATCTTCCAGGCAAAGGACTAATCACTTTATATTTATAAGATGGATTTTCAATGTTTCAAGCCCCATCCATGACCAGGAGACTAGCTAAACTTGTACTAAGTAAATCTGAACTAGATTTTCCAAATAGAGAAAATGATTTATAAGAATCATAGAAATTGTCTGAGAATTGAGAGTGTTTATCTACAATGACGGCAAGGCATATCTTAGACAAGTTTAGCTTGCTTGAAAGTGTTAAAAATAAAGGGAACTAGGAAAGCCTGTCAGGCTTGTCCTTGGATAAAAAAGCCATTTTTTAAAAAATACAGGTATAAACAATATCTTTCTAAAGCAATTGTTGGAATATTATTCTATAGAAAATGCCTCGTAGTCTGGAATTTCAAACTTAGTGCAACATGGACCACTTTGAAAGAAGAAAATTCAATTATTAAAGCATTTATTTTTAGACAAGGACACTAAAACTTTAGGGTTATGTACCACCCACAGGGTCACACATGGAGGGGATGCTGGAAAAGGGTTCGAATCCAGACATCTGTCTTCCGAGCTCATGCTATTCAACTTTGCTGTCCATTCACATTTAAATGTTACTGTGCACATCTGGAAATTTATCTGTCTACCTACCTATCTATCTAGTAGGGTCTTGAACATACTAGGCAAGCATTCTTCACTATGGAAATTACTATGGGATAAAACATCGTACATGCTACAGATATGGAAAACATCTTTTTTAAAGAAAGCAGATGGAGTTGTTACCTTTTCCCCAAAATCTTAACAAGATGCATGAGGAAAAGGATTAGTCACACTGTCATAGGTATGCTCACCATCCCTGGGCTCTGTGCACTGTAATGTAATGTGTGTGTTCACAGTTTTATTCTCCTGCTAGGTGTGGGAGTGCATGCCTGTAATTCAAGCAACTTGGGAGTCTGAGGCAGGAGAAATCCCAGGCTTGACACCAGCCTGGGCAACTTAGTGAAAGACTGGATAAAAATTAAAATTAAAATTAACTAAAAGGTTTGGGGCTGTCACTCAGTGATAAAGCACCCCTAGGTTCAATTCCCAGTACAGAAAGAAAAACAGAGGGTGGGGGAAGAGAGAGAAAAAGAGAGAGAGAGACAGAGAGAGAGAGAGAGAAAGAGACAGAGAGAGGGACAGAGAGAGAGAGACAGAGAGAGAGACAGAGAGAGGGACAGAGAGAGAGAGAGGGGTAGAGGTAGGGAGAGATAGAGGGAGGGAGAGAAGGAAAGAGAAAGACAATTCTATAGTATGATTCTCCTGGGGAATAGTCCATTCACTGAAGCCCAGCCATGTAGTTAGTGTCTTGTGTAGGGAAAAAAAAATCCTGATGCCTTTCAAGTTCATTCAAAAAAAGGTTGCACCATCTTGATCGAAAGTGGCTTCTCAGTGTGCAAGATGACCATCATGGCATTTCAAACAGGCTTGACTCCTTGGGCTTCAAATGGAGGAGATTTTCTTCATGCCATCCTAAGCCTGATTCTAATCTTACCCTTCAGCGGGCTTGAGAGTAAAACTGAATATGTTTTCCACTTCTCTGGTGAAGTAAGCAGGGTTTTCTTGTGCTTCTTGAGTCACTGTCACACCAGTAATCTCTTCAAAAGCCAATTTGTTCTGGAAAATAATGGGTTAGAGACCTCTCTGGAGGAATACAATAGTAGAATATTTTGAAATAATTGTAAAGCAAAACGGATTGTATTTTCAAGCTCTTTGAAATATATATGTAAAACATTGTGTGCCTGAGGTTGAATAAAAAGATAGTTTTAGTCATTACTCAGTAATGTACCAATTACAAATAGCATTGTGTGTATATGTTCTCTATTATAAAATCAGAAAGAGATGGAAACAGATTATAATCATGTTAATAATTTGATTTGCTTCACTCATCTTTTGAGTTATCTTTTCATAAAATTATGTGCTGTGTTATTCCTTTCTGCAAAGCAGAATGGTTTATGTAAAGAGAATGCTTTCATGTTAATCAATGTTGACAACGACATTATACAAATAAATGTGGAGCGGGGACTATCGGCAGGTTAGGGTGGGTAAAGAGACAAATGAAGAAGACCAGACTAAAATTATTAGTTGCCAGAAAACTATCTATTGCCATTTTATGTTTTCAGAAGTCCCCCATTAGCTTCCCGAACACAGCTGTGTACCCTGATTGATAAGCTCCCTGCTTTTAGGCTCATTCACATCCATTAGTTCTGCCTTTTCCCCTGTTAAAAATCTGAAGCTGTCAGATTGAAGTAGCATGATCAGCTAATGTTCTTGCCAGATTCAAAGCATGTCCCCAGGGGTGGCAAAAGTCTTCTAAATCTCTAAGAAATGACTCTCTAAATGTTGCCTGTTGACACTGGTCACTCCATTGACTCCATCGGAAACACTGAAATAGATATCAGGCAATTATGGCAGCAGTGTTTAACAGGCCTTTGGTGATCAGACTCTCCTAAATGTTTCATGATTTAGACCAAACAAAAGAGTACATTTGAAGTTCACTATTTTATGCAAGACTTCTTTAAAAATAGTACAAAATTATATTTTCAAAATTGGTTAAAATTTTCTAGCTTTCATTTCTGGTTTACTGATGGCTATGTGCTGCATTCCCTCTAGTATTTGATTTTCATCTTGAAAACTGCTGGTACCATTTTTTTCCTCTCTCTCTTTTCTTTTCCTGGTTGTTACAGTTTCAGAGTTCCTGACTTATCACATTTGGGTATTTTTTTTTTTATAAAGAAGGGGAAGAGGTGTCAGGGAGAAGAAATGACTTCGAAAATGCTAATTCCCAAAACACAGAATACTCGAAGTGATTTCCAGTACTCTTACAGGACACAGAACAGAGGTCGTTCTTA
The DNA here is from genome assembly GCA_004024805.1 of Geosciurus inauris. Lineage (NCBI taxonomy): Eukaryota > Metazoa > Chordata > Mammalia > Rodentia > Sciuridae > Geosciurus > Geosciurus inauris. The sequence goes on from PVHX01000948.1 coordinate 178,362, forward strand.
AAGGGACATGAGATCAATCACATCATCTCTGGTTCCATCAGCAGAGTATTACATAAATTTAATCATGTTTTAAAAATGGATCCTATTAAAAAACAACAACAAAAACACAAAGAACCAAAACCTGGTAGAGGAGAGGGCATGCATAAGAGAAACAGAAGCCAGTCCATGTACTAATTTTTTAATGTGGAAGATAATTCACGAATAATTGAAAAAATGTGAAACTTGAGGTTCTTTCAAAAGCAAGCAGCAAAATTGTGTCATTCCCTACACTCTGGGCTTCTACATCCTCCAGAGTTTCCTCCTCTGTCTCCTTTGTCCTCTTCCCTAATTCCCTGGCTACTCTCACTAAATGCACATGGGGTCACAGGTCTGGGGCTTGAACAACTGAGCTTACTCTTGAGATAGGCTGGGAATGTGGACCAGCACTCCAGAGGAAAGAAAAGAAGGTGTGTGAAAATACCTGATGCTGAGATGGATGAAGCTGAAGGAGGAACAGATAGGTGATTTGGGTTTCAGTTAACGTGGAAAGAGTTCTTCGAGGAAGTACATCTCTGTATGGGGATTGGGGGCAAATGCATTTCAGGGAGAAGGACCACCATGCAGGCAACTGGGAAGCAAGGACGTGCTTAGTTATGTTAAGGAAGTGAGACAGACAAACGCAGCCTCAGAGCCAAGCAGAGCACTTACAGGAGAGAAAGCGGAAGAGTTGAGGCTGCAGTGTATTCAGATCCTATTAAAAATTCTGGGGAGTACTCTAAAAATTATAAGCAATCACTGTGAGTTCGACAGAGGACAATGACATGAGCGTATTTGCCCTTTTAGAAGATCCCTTTGGCTTCCACGTGGAGTAGCATATAAAGGAGCTAAAAGTGATGCCAGGTGGCACCTTAGGAGATTGCCTAAGTGGCCCTTGTTGATGTATGGTGACAGGAATGTGAATGCATTACTTTCCTAGTACCAGAACTACCTTAAAATAACCATGAAGGTTCTTTCTTACAGTTTGGGAAGGAGGTGTCCGCAGGGCTGTACTTGCTGAAGCTCTGTGGGAAAGTCTGCTCTGCCCGGTGTTGCCTGTGGTTGTGGGAGTTCCTTCCTTGGCTTGTCAGATGCGTCATGCACTCTTACATAGCTTCCTTACCTTGAGTCTTCACACTTTTCTCTCCTTGTGTCTGGCTCTATGCCTTTTCTCTTCATATGACATCAGTCATATTGAATTAGGGCTCCCCAATGACCGAATCTTAACTTGATCACACCTATTTCCAAATAAAGTCACATTCACAGGAATAAGAGGTTGGGACTGAAATATATCTTTTTTAGGGAGTTAGAATGCATCCTAAAACACTGAAAGGAAATGCAATGATGAGCAGTTAAAAGGAACCAGGACAAGATTTGAAAACACATTTCTTGGTGGCAGACTCCTCAACATGACTTGGTGACTAAGTGGGAGTTGAGGGATGGAGCCAAGTCACGGCTGACTTCCAGGCTTCTGACATGAATAATAGATGGTGATGCCATTTGCTGAGACAGGGAATTCAGTATGTCCCCTTAGTGACTGGGTAAGCATAGGTTCATTTTTACATGTGCCGAGTTTGACCTGTCTGTGAAATGTCCATTTACAGATTTGAGCTTGGTGATTGAAAAATGGCTATGGAATTTGAATGACAGATCTGAGTTCTATAAAAGTGTAGGAGTGATTTGTAAATAAATTATAATCAAAGCTTTCAAGTAGATAACAGTTCCTAGTAAAATAATATTTAATCAGATAGAAGTCAATATTAAACTTTCAGAAGGCCAATGCAGAATAATATTTATAGCCAACATGGGCAAATGGGGACCAGATTCACCCTAACATATATGTATATAATATATATATATATATATGTATAAAATAAGAATATTTGACACAATAAGCTTATAAGACACATTAGGTTGCCAAAGACTATAATGTCTGAAAGATAAGATATTAAGCAAATTGAGCCCTACAATTGCCCCAGTTTATCTCAGATCACCAACATGAAAAAAAAATAAAAAATATGTGCTGTCACTATTTCTATTTACCATGGTACTGATGATTCCAGTGATAGCACTAAGGTAAAAAAATAAATAAGAGCCTTCCTTATTGAACAGGAAGAAGTGAACTGTTTTGACATGGAAAATGTGAATCATAAAAAAATCAGTGGAAGCCGGGTGCGGTGGCTCAAGCCTGTAATCCCAGCACTTTGAGAGGCTGAGACAGGAGAATCGCGAGTTCAAAGCCAGCCTCAGCAACAGCGAGGCACTAAGCAACTCAGTGAGACCCTGTCTCTACATAAAAACACAAAATAGGGCTGAGGATGTGGCTCAATGGTCGAGTGCCCCTGATTTCAATCCCCAGTACCAAAAAAAAAAAGTCAGTGGAATAGACAAAAACTACTTGAAATGTGATTTCAGGAAAAGTGTAGGACTCAAGCTTAATACGCAAAATTCAATCTGTATTTAAGCAAGACTATTGAACAATCTGAAATTGAAACTTAAACAATGATACTTACTACTTACGATAGCATATAATGTAACTCTGAAGACTACATAAAAGGTCTGCACAGTTAAAATGATAGAACATGTCCAAAAATTAGTTATTAACTAAATAAGTATAAAGAAATACATTTTCCATGGAACATAATAAGATTCAGTATTGTTAAGGTGCTAATTTTTCCTAAATTCATCTTCAGTCTATAAAATCCTAGCAAGCTACATTGTAGAATTTGACTAGCTGAATCTAAAATTCTTATGAAAATATAAAACACCATAACATAGCCATAAGGCTTTTTAAAAGAAGAATAGAGCTGAAAATAATGCCATAGGTGTTGGCATTAAGATAGACAAGCAGATGAATGAAATAAAAATAAAACGTCAAAACAGAGTCATACATATATGGCATATTAGTCAACTTTTTGTCAATATAACAAATACCTGAGATAATCGAAATATATAGAGAGAAGCTTTATCTCAGCTCTCAGGTTTGAAGGGTCCAGTCTTGATGCTCCTTTGGTGAGAAAGCACATTGTAATGGGCACGCAGGCCATAGAGCAGAGAGGGAAGGGGAGGCGGGGATCCCACAAACCACTGAGTGAAATGAATGAATGAAATGATGATAATCAACTTAGAGGACAAGAAAAGATGAAGTTCTGAAAATTGAAGATCAGGCATCTGTGTCAGTCAGTGAGTATTTGCATGCATGCGTCGTGTGTGCTGGGCGTGGTTCTTGAGCTTGAGCTGATGAACTAGCTAAGCAAAGTCTTCTCAAAATTTAGTAAAAGGCATAGGACAAATTAGAGTTTGTGCTGTCCTCTGTGGACAGATACAGATATAGAAGCCACTGGGGTGGAGTGGCCCAGAACAGAAGCAAGGAAAGTCAATTGGTTTAAAATATCTTTGGGGTTCCTCTTCCATGAGAAGAACAGGGGAGGGTCTAGGCTCTGGATATAGGTGATGAAGAGTCACTATTTTTTCTTTATGCTTTTATTCCCCTACCTTTAATCACCAGAATAAGTGTAATTGGTCTCTTCCTGGTCAGAGAGGAAAAGAGTGGCCTTTCTCTCTGGGATTTCACATGTGCCCTAAGAAAAGCTGCTCGTGCTCATGTTCTTGAAGGTAACGTAGTCACCATACTCCTCTGATTTGTTCAGCTGGAAAGTCATGCAGGGTGTGGCTGAATACTGGACATGGGCAAGGGCCAGACCTATCCACAGACAGCTGGACTACACTGTGGACATCCTCCTAGAATTCATCCATCAAACAGCACACAATGGCTCTCCTGCTGAATCTGAGGAGAAGATCTATTTGAAAATTGTCCTTAGGAGACACATTCGTCTAGGAAATGACATCCTTTTCAATGGAAGTGCAACGGTTAGATGTTGTCTGTTCAAGACAGCCCTGCTTAAAGTTGAGTTTTTTAGGGGTTGCTTTTGGCTTGAAATAATTGCCTCACTGGATGGTCAGAAATGACCAGGAAGCCAAATATGTTTCATAGTGTTAACTATCATTATAGACTGTTAAATAACACTGCACAGTAGAAATCTTCTGAAAATTATTTTGAATAATAGATTCTATTTTGGTTTTGGGCAAAGGCTGAAATATAAGCTGTAAAATTGATTTTTAATGAAATTTGACAAGCAAAGAAATTAATGTCCGAGACATAGAATTTTTAATTCTGGAATGATTCCCCTAGTCCTCCATTATTTTAAAATCCTTGTGCCTATTTTTAGGATTTAAAATAGCTCTGCCATGTACCTATCTCAAAAATTATGATTTTCTGTCACATTTAATTTATTATTAAAATATGTATTAATTAACCATTTCAGTCCAGTTTTCTTTTATCTTTTCAAATCCTTCATGACTACTTTTATAAGGGTTTTTAATTTATGATTTTGTATTTGGTTCCTTTTTGTGTGTGATTGGCATGTGAGCAGGATTGTTTCTTTAACCAGAATATTTTAGGTCTGTGACCCAAAGTAAATCAGTAATTAATGTGCACTGGAGGAAATATAATTGAGGAGGGAAGTAGAAATTATAACTGACTGAGTGCAGCCAGGCTAAAGTGTCACAGATTTCGAGGGCCAGGACAACTTTGGAGAAATAAGAATCACCACCCTCCAGAACCCAGGTCTAGAGATGATTTCATTTAATCTATTGGAGCTTCTTAAAGAAAAGTCTGCTTGTACATAATGGATCTTTCAGGAAAGAGCATAGAGTACAGATCAGAGGTAGAACTGGAGGTGGTAGACAAGGGAAATTGGTAGCAGGCAAAATAGATCCTCAGCTAACTGATGGGAACCAATCAGGATCATCAGGGCACTGTTGATGCTTTCTCGGGAGGACGTGCTACGTTGAAAGTGAACAGTAGAGGCATATGAAAATGGTCAGAGACTCTGACAGCAGCCCCAGGCAGCTCAGGACTAAGTCAGTTATGCAGGGGAAAAAGACACGGAGCTCTGAACACCAACAATGAGTGCTTGGCCATCCAGGGACAATAACCAATGAAATCATGTGGAAGGTCAAATGTTTTGGGGGCCACCAGGTAACATAACTCAAAAGCAAATTGGGAAGAATTGGGACTGTGGCTGGAGAAAGATTGCATTTCCTATCAATAACTATCAACAGATTTAGAATGAGATAAAGGAAAGCTTCTATCTCTTTTTTCTATTCCCACATCCTGTTTTATACCCATATCAATAATCACCCTGAGGGAGAATTAGGCTTATTGGCTTCCCCCTTTTTCTCTTTTCTTTCTTCCTTTCTTTCTGTTTTAAAAAATTTTTTGTCTCTCACATGTAATTAAAAAAATGATAAAAACAAAGATTTGCATTTGTGGGACAAGGGATATTTTGTAAGTGAAAGACACGATTTTCTATAAAAATACCTCTTGGTGAGCTCTGAGCTGTGTCACACTCATTAAGAAGCCTGATTACTGTATCCTCACATAATACTAAATTTGGCATATTTGAAAAATCAAAATACAGACATGTTGCAAATGCCTTTGTGCTCTCAGGATTTAAAATAGAGAGGGAGAAAAAAGTAAAGTGGGAAATTCCAGTGCCTGGGTATTCCCAGGCTCATTTCCAGACAAGTGAGCTGTGCAAAGTTCAAGTTTCAGATAAGAATTTTTTTCTTCTCTTGTTGGTTTTTCTGATAAGAAATTTTTTCTTCTCTAGTTGGTTTTTCTAAGTGGCGAACTAAAATGTCTTTGAAAGACCCTGAAAAATAATAGGCTATGTCAATGTGTAGAATTATTGACACAGGACTTTAGCGAATTACTCCGCGGGAGGCCTGCCAATGAATTTGTGTTTTAGAGTTGATTTAATATTGCTTCTCCTAACATGACCCATTTAAAACTGAGTGTATGTGTAAGTTGTTAAGAGATGAAGTGCACAAAGTAAATGTTAATAATCAGAGCCTTTATACATATTCCCACTCAAATTCTCTTTATTCTCCAATAAAAACAAAACCAACGCTGCACCTTGTACCTTGAACATGGTAGATAGCATCCACCTATTGAACTTCTTAAGGGAAAACTGGTTATATTTCAAGTTGGCTTAAAGATTCATGAAGTAATATTTTTCAGCCAAAATCACCTAAATAATTTCTCACCCATTTCTTTCCTTCAGTCTGCTTACACAAATACAAGCATTGATTAATACAATTTAGCTACGAATCGGTCTGAGGCATTTTAACCTGCCCACATTACAGCATGCCATGGAACAAAAATGTACTTTGGGTTCTCAAATGTACCAAACAGAGTTTCTGTGGTCAATTTCCTCTCATTTTCTAAATTTGTTTGGAGGACCTCATAGGACATAAGTCCTTTGACAAGGGGGCCGTTTTAGCACCCACATTACAAAAGCTTCTGTGTTCACCAGGGAAATATCTTCCCTTGCATTACAGGCACCTGATAAGTCCACTTGAGCTATCTTTTGGGAGAGAGAGGTACATGGGAACAATAACACTTCCTTTTTGAACAGTTTAATAAAGCTTTGTGAGGTTTCAAGATGAAAGATAATGTGTAATAGTGATAGCACCCTCCAAAGCTCCGCATTCATGGATCCAATTACGGTTTTTGTCATGCTAAAAGCCACAGTGGATATATTAAATGGGAATGTGGCTTAGGAATTAGGACCCTGGAGTCTGGGTATCTGGTTTCTAAGGTCGACTTAACTTCTGCTTTTCTTATCTGACTATGGGCATGTGGCTTAAGGTCTTTACCTCAGTGTCTCCTTCCACAAAATGCCTAGCAAATGTCTGAGAAATACTTTTGAAATGACAGTGCAAATTGCCATTTAGCATCACCCTGGAATTATGAAGAAAAAAAAATGAGGTGAGGGTTAAAAACGAGAAATACAATCTTCTACTTAATTTTAGATTTATCATAAAGTTTTCTTTGGCTGTTTTAAGTCATGAGGTTTCTGGAAGAGGAATGACATTTTCAAAGTCTTAAGGACATTTGTAAAAGAATGCTCTTTCCACTGTTATTTCTCACCAAAGTTCTTACTCTGGCTTTTCTCCAACTTCCTGGCCTCCCCACCTCCTAATTCCAAGTTGAAAAGACTAAATTGCCATCTTAACTTCACTGATGCTAGAATTTTTTTTTTTTTGCAGCTGATTTGTTTCATGTAATTTTTATAAATTTATGCTTGTCAGATTTTGTTTCTTCATTTCTGTGTATGCAATTACTGACCATAGATTTCAAATCCATAATCCTCAGCTTGATCCATGTAACTATTAAATAATTGATTTATGACTTTATAGCATTTTCTAATCTATTTTTAAATTTCCATTAGAGGAACATTGTTATTGTCATTTGTTGATTATTCCATTGCCCTTTGTCTGGAGACAACTCCAGTGCACTTGGACAAGCATCTGTCAGTAGGATAGCACCTACTCTCAAATATACATCCGGGTACCTACTAGTTTCCAATAGTACGTAGTGTTCTGGGTATAATCCTTTGAAAGATGCTTGCCAAGCTAAAATAAATTCTTTCTTCCTGCATAATGGTGTGTGGTTTGGTTTTATATTTAAGGACTGCTGTGAAATATGTAGGCCCATGGACAATTTTCTCCACAAATCAAAGACTCCATATAAATGAACGATTTCAAAATGTATAAAGGTTGTCATGAAAATCTTTCAAATCAAATATAGTGGTTATCACAGAAATATTCAATACAAGTAAATGAAATATAAATGTTTTTAAATTAGATTACACAGAATTATGAAATCTAACTTGAACTCTCTGGCCAAGTTAATCTCCAGCATGAGGAGTTTTATAGGATGTGTCTACAGTGTACTCTTTCCTAACTCCTTGTTCCAGAGGAAATTGGGTAAGAAAGTATAAGAATTTGTCTTCATGTTAGGGATATGAAGATTCATTTAAGTAACTCTCCTGTAGTACAAAGATTTGGCAGCTCTGATTAGAACTGGGTTAAAAATGAGTAGAAATAACCTCTTACAAAACTTGTCTAAATTTAACGTTGCTTCAAACCAATAAACTATAGCCTTTACTACTTTGTAGACAGATTATAGCTCATCAGTAAGATGAAACATCACTGTGGAATTATTCCATAATAGTTCTGTTGCTGTGCCTATAAATACCTTTCCATGGAGTGACTCTGCCTTTTTCTAGCTGCTCAGCTATGCTTTTCTGTAACACGCCAAAGAACCCTAGAAACACTGGAGGAGACAAATTAGACCACCCTCAGATAAAACATGCAGAGTCAACACCAAATTCTCATGGTTAGAAAAATCAATTACTGAGTTTCTGAAATTGTTATAAAAATCATTTTTATAGTTGATTTTAAATTAATCTTTATACACAAGCCTTAAAAGATGAAATTACTTGAATTTCAATTATGATCTACTATGCCTAGCTTAGAGGAAATATAGACAAAAACAAACCTATTAGTTCAGTAAATAAGTAATTAAACAGCTGTCGAAAGGGACAAGATGAAGATAGATGCAGATATTACAGCTGGACAGAGTGTGAGGATAAGATGTTCAAACAACAAAACGTAATTTGGGAGGTGATTTTAGTGTTGTCTATCTGACAGGTATACACCCATGTACACCAGAGGAACAGACTGGAATGAGACTTTACTCATGCCACTGTTGCCTATGAATAAGCTTATTTCCAAAATATGCTTATTTTCAATAACATTGTTGCTTTCTAAGTGTCACCCAGCATCAAAATCTCCCAGGATATTTGCTAAAGGTAAGTATTTTGTGGATGATCCAGATATATAGGTATTGTGAGACCTGGCAATTTGCAAATGTAGCTCACTTTCAAAGAAATTCTTCTAAGACATAAGGTCAAGAGCAACTACTAGAATATGATGAGGAAATATGCAGAAGCCACTGGATACATTTCTTTTTAAAAAGGTTTTAATATAGATGTTATGTTATAGGGAAATAATTTTTGAGCTAGAAGAAAGTCAAAATGAGAATTTAGTCTAATATAAAAAAAGCCAGGATAAATCATTGTCATAAGGCCCAGGATTGGTGTTGAGCTTCTTATGATTAAAGGTTTAAAATCAAGTAGATATTTTCTCTGCATAGGGCCGATGTGACCAATGACAGATTCAAGGTCATAATCATCTCTAAATGCTGCTGTAGCATTTAAAAACCTTCATCTTTTTTCTCTTCCTGCCCTCCTTTATTCCTTCCTTATCTCTTTCTATCCCTTTTGCTGCAACAAAAAATGACTTAAATTGACACATAATAGCTATTAACTCTATCCCATTTTTATCATACATGTTCGCTTAATGATAGTGCAGACATTATAGGAATGATCTATTTTACCTAATTTGAAGAGGTTTTTGATTAAGACTATATTCCTTTGATAAAGATTCTAATGAATGCAACTTGTTGACGGATATACACACTTTTGGTTTTTGAAATGTTGCCAAAATGAAGAGTGACCCTTTTTTGCCAGATCAGATTATACTTGCAATCATTTAATTACTAAAATATTCTCTCTCTCTCTCTCTCTATATATATATACACACACACACACACATATGCATATATATACACACACACACATATATATATATCTCAAGATGCCACAAAACAAAAATTAAATGTCATGTTTCATGCTTTTATTCCACATGAAATGTGGGGACCAAACCCTCCTACCTAACATGCCATCAACTCCATGTCTTAGAACTAGGAGGTACATCCCCTCTTGGCCTAGGAGTAGAAGCTTGCCCTCCTCTCTGCTGTTTACAAGAATGTCTTTGGTGGGAATCTGAAGTTTTTGCAGCATCATAGGGGATGTTAGGTTAGGTCAAATGATTGCTTATTTTTCATAAAATGGAAGTGAATATGATATTGAACACAAAGGGAAATTGTGAAAGGTTGTTGTGAAAATTGAAATGGACCATGACGATTACTGAAAAGCCCTCCAGTACAATCTTGCAGTATCTCTATGCCTTTTATCATATTTGAGCTATATTTACACCTTTGTAAATGATTTTAATGCAGTGTCTTCCATAAAAAATGCAAAGTAATTGTGTCCAGGGAAATGCAATTCACTATTATTCTGTGAATAGATCTGTTTTACCTATATGTAATCTTCAGTTCCTCTTTGATATGATTGTAATATCTTATTGTTTCTCACAGTAGTTAATGGATGAAGTGCAGGGCTGGATGTGTTCATTGTGCACCTCCATCAGTTTGCCATTAAACGTTTCCAGTACAGTGCCATTTAACTGAATCTTCCTTCTAGCCAATAAGTCGTCCTTTTATTTCCAAGTAAGTAGCAAAAACTTATTTGAAATTATGAGCCCATTAACTGATTTTTCTTACTAAAACATGACCATTTTCTAAACACTCTCTTGATAATACTATCTTCTAGTTGAGTTTTATATTTTATCTGTGCTAGTAACTATCTTCTTTCCCTAGAGATGAGGCTTGCTCCAAACTATACCATTTCTTTCCAGTTCTTTATCTTTCCTCTTGGTAAATACGAAGCACATTTGACACACATTTGGATTCACTAAATATTCTCTCTAGAATTGCTGTAATGCACTTACCAAACAATACTTTTATGGTAGGAAAGATTCAGGCTGACTTTTCATAGTTGAGCTGCTTTATTATATTCATGTAGAAAAAATTACTTAATAGATTTTGCTTTTACTGACCAAGCCTCTATAATTCATGAATATGTAATAATAGATAGGCAATATTGATAAAAATTTCATCTGATATTATGTTGACTGACTTAGAAATGAGAAAAACAAAGAGGCACAAGATCAAAGGCATTCTTTTAATTATTAGCCTTTCTGGAGAGAGAGAGAGAGAGAAAATTACCTGCAGGGCTACAAAAAAATTTCAGATTCTTAAAAACTAGAATAATCAAGCATTTTGCAAAGGAATAGTCTACTTAATATATAACAAAGATAAGTGCTTTATGTTAGAAATTGGTAATAATCAAGGGATTATTTTCATGTCTATAGTTTGTTCTGATTATAGACATAACCAGAATATGACTGCAGTCTCCCCCCCATCTCCAGTTTAAATGAACAAGAAGATTAATGCAGTAAAGAAAGATGTCAAGCTTGCAGACAAGAAAATGGATCAAATTATGGTTAGGCAGATTAAGCAAGTAAAAACCCAGCAGTTGGAATTTATTGTAAAAGCAAATAATAATAATAAATTATCCCAAAAATAGAAAAGTGAAAATAGTTCTGGAAATGGAATAAAGAAGATATGGAGGAATTTTCTTTTCATTGGACAGAAACTGAGACGACACATTGTCAGAAGATTAAATATTGCTTGTGAATGTTAGAAATATGATGAAAATAAATAAGCCAATTATGAAAAAAACTTTTTAGTTGGTTTTTCCACACTTCACAAAATTCAGCTCCATACTGCTTTTTTTATTGACAAACTTAGGGCTCTCTTTTAAAGAGTTATGACAAAAAAGGATGCTATCAGAAAGAACATTTGAATCTACTACAATCACTTTTGAGTACGAAAATCATAATTGCAAGGTATTCCTAACCTTGAGTTTGTCAAATCCACAAGCATTCGTAAGGATTAATGAACACAGAAAAAACATCAGACTCTGTGGCCTTTCATAAGCTCATTACTTTACAAAAAATATATTCCCTCCGTCTACTTGTCAGGAATGTTTAAGATTTTCTCTATGGGTCACTCCCTGTGGGCCCTGATTTGTGAGTATGACTTTGGTGAACACTGGAGAAGAGTCAGATGGGACTGGGTCACGTGTTGCTGCTTTACATTCCCTGTCGTTATTAGAAAGTAAGCCCTGATAAACTATGACAAGGAAGAATTAGCTTCAATGCAGGAAAATTTTGTGAGTTGAAGGGGAGGAAATGTAGACAGGGAACAGGAGCATTATCATGGGGTTAAGAGCAGATGAATGATGATAAAAAACATGAAGACACTCTGCCCTGCAGCTATTTAGGATTTAGTGTTCTGTCTAGCACCAACATATTGAACCACAGGGCACAGAGCTCAAGTGTCTAAGTGGGATGGAGAATCTCTCCTACCTGTAGGAGTTATATGCCGTAATTCCTTCTGCCAATACATGTGCTGAAGCATATTGACATTTGAGACTTGTGCTACTTTTGCATTTGTTTTTAAAGCGAGGCTTGATCTGATGAAAATGAGCATTTGGAAAAAAATTCCTCTATTCTTCCAACATTCTTTATTCATGTATTGGTACAGCTATCAAAATTAGCACGAGAACAGATTATTTGCTGCAGATCCCTCTCCTTTTGATGTCTGGCTTCTCTTTGTTTACCCCCAATTATTTTCATAATATTTTATCGTGATGCCACCAAGTAGGAACACATCTCTGAAGGGAATAGTCTTCCAAGGCATGGTCATGATTACAAGACAATGAGCTTGTTTTCATTCCAACATCCTTAGCTTTGTTAAAGGCTAAGTGGAAGAAATTAACATGCTGCATGCTTTACAATCCAAATTGTTTCTAATTATTTTGCTTTTTAAATTATTCTGTGAGGCATTGATTGGACTTTTTAAATACATTTTATATCAGTTACCCTCAGCTAACATTTAAAATGTTTCATTGTTGTTAAAGATAATCTATTAATTGAAATATAATTATTTCAGTAAATGATAGTAAGTACTTAAATAGTCAGCATATTCAAGTAATCATCAATTTTGGTCAGAAATTATAAGTGAAATCAGTGACATATCTAAATATCTAAACTCAGCCCCTTTCAAGCAAAATGAAATTCAAGTTAGAGAACATTATGAAAATCTACATGCCTACTTTACCTAGCAAAAGGACTTTGCAGAGGTGAGTGATGCTAAGGACTTGAGGAGGGGAGAGGATTGTGCTGGTGGCTCCATCTATTCCAGGGGACCTTAAAAAGTTAAGGATGTTTTCCAGCTGTGATATGAGAAAGGAAGTGAAGGAGGACTGGTCAGAAGACCCTCACTGCTGGCTGTCCTGCTGAAGGCAGAGATCACAAGCCAGGATGCACAGGAGGTTTCTAGAAGCTGGGAAACCTGAGTGAGCGCTTCTCCTTTGGAAGCCCCCATGAACGCAGCCTCCAAGGCTAGATTGCCAGGTGAGACATTCCTGCGCCTTTGGTTGAGTTCCTGTTGCACAGGACTATGGGATGTTTCCTGTGTGTTATGAAGTCCCTTCAAGGGTAGCCGTCTGTTACAGTAGTGATGGGAAAAGTTTGTGAGCCCATGTCTTGACAGGCAAGATTTCGAGTTATGGAAATTTAGAATTTCTGTAAAGAATAAAATTCAGAATTTCATAGTTTAAAAAATATATGAGTAATGGCCATTAAAAAATTATCTTATTTCTCCCTCTCCTCCTTCCTCCCATCCTTCTCCTCCTCCTGTTCCTCCTTCTTTTTAAATCACAACACCTTTGGCATTTAACAGAACTGAACATTGACAGATTGTTAAGTGAGGAGCTGAAGACCCTGGATTGGGTTTATGCATATAGGTGTTTGCAAGGTGCTATAGTTTCCATATTTTGAATTGAAAGAAAAATCAGTGCCTTAAATTCCTACTTTACAAAGAGATTCAGGAAAATAATTTAATTTTTGGTTTTTCAAAGATATTTCTTTATAAACTTTGGAAAATGTTCTATATGCTTCACAAGGTAGTATTTTTTGGAATCTAAGTGTGAACAGTTATTAACACCCTCTCAAACAAAAAGTTCAATTTTAATTAAAAAATGGAATTCCTGTATCTTGAAAATTAGTTGCAGTTTTTCTCCTTTGGAAGTCATATCAAAAGTATACCAGCTATACCACAATTTAGCCTAACTTTTAGAAGAATTTAAATCAATATAAAGATTGAAAAGTAACGTAGTAATGAAATTCAAAGAGTTTTGAGATTTTTCTCAGGAGATTGTGGATTTGTAAACCTATGGAGTAGAATTTATCCAAATGAAACCTGAATATAAAAATTAAAGGGAATACTTTCAGCATTCAGACTTGTTTATGCCCTGTGCCATTGAATTAAAACAAGCAACGTCAGTGGGGTAAATAATATGTATCAGGATTGTCACTTGTAATATTTTTAATCTTGTCAATCATCCATATACATAAGTATTAAATTCTCCTAGTTCTACTGTTGATGGAATTGGGGTTCACATTTTGTTGGAACTGGTGCAGCCATACCTGGCAAATGGCTGATAGGAGAATTCATTCCAAAGTTAAACCTTTGCTTTATAAAGTCACCAGCCTAGTGCCTCTCTCTTTGAACTGCAAAATAAGCACAGAGATGACCCCCATTTGTACAAAATACTAGACAAATCCCTGTAAACCAACAATGGGGGCAGGCACATGGAGCTGGGGGCAGGTGGCTTACAGCAATGAGAACCCTGCCCTAGTTCTGCTATGGACAGAGATGCTCACAAACTCTTAGACCCTCCTTCCAGGAGAGGTGAGGGCTTGCGTTGCTTCTCCTTGAGCGCGGTGGTGCTTGGACAGGTTCAGCTTTGACTAACAGTGTGGCAGGAGCAAGGTTGTGCCAGACAACAGGCCCAGGCTTCCAACTGAAAGCTTCTGCTCCCATCGGGGCAGGGGGTGCTGTGGGAGCCCTGAGCATTTCACTGCGCTGAGGCCGCCTTGCTGTGAGGAGTCCCAGGCTAATGTCATGAGGAGGACAGAGAGAAGCTCAGCGGCCATCTCTTCTGGCCTTCTGGGTTGCCTGGCTAGAACAGTGGCATTGTGAGCAGAGATGACCCCCGCTTCTCAAGATCAGGGTCATTGTGAGTAATCCCTTTCTAAAGGGTAAAATATTAAATGATTGTGTTGTCCTTCTCACTTAGGGATGTTTGATTATTTTGTTGAGCTGTTCCATTTAGACATTCAAGATTGTAATAATCTGTCATTTTATATTTTAGTCACCATTCCTACTGACGTCAGGTTCTAGGATGTCGATCTATGTGAAGTAAGGAAGCTTCAGGAATGACTGGGCATAGAGTTTTTAGGAAAGCTTGGGGAGCAGAGGTGTCTGCATTGTTCAAAACCCGGAGCTCATGGCTCCAAAGATAACTTCTTAGTTGTAGATATGTCAGGGTGAATGCCTGCTGCAGACTGATGGCTACTATCTCACAGGCCTGCTGGGTTCAGTGCAGCAGCTAGAGTCTCAGTCACAGCTTGCTCAGGCCAGAAATGAGACCAAGGACTCTCCTTGCAGGTCCCCTGCCAGTCACTCATGAGACTAGGCGAGTATGATACACTCCTTTGCTGGATGTGGAGGGAAGCACAGTCTGACCCTCAGGATATCGCGGTGGAGCTCATGTACCAGCCCTGTGAAGACAGCACAAGACAGAGACAGACCCTGAGCCCAGCAAGAACAGCAGACAGACACTGAACTGGAGAGGGCTGACTAAGGAAAACTCCAGCGGCCATGCCTTCTTGGGAGACAAGGATTTTGCCCGAAGCGTAACAGAAGTTGAAGCTAATTAATGGTATTTTTATAATATATAAGTGCCTTCCCTGTTTTAGGGGTCATGGCTGATCTTGCTTATGATAATATCATAGTTTTGACTATGAAAAAGGAAAAGGAACTCTGGAGCTACTTTGTCCAATACGGTAATCCCTGGTGCTATGTGCATATTTAAATGAACTAAAATTCAAAATTCAGTTCTTTAGTGGTTCTGGCACATTTCAGTACTCAGTTGCCACAGATGTCTTGTTATTGTATTGGACAGCACAGAAAGGACCATTTCCATGACTGTAGAAAGTTCTATTTGATAGTCCTTCTCTGGAACCAATCCAGGTTCTTCGGGTACCTCTGAGCTAAATCTCAGTCTGTCCCTTTAATTTCTGCTTAGTTAAAAGGCTTGCCAAAATCGTAGACTTGACCTAGAGGACTAGAACAACGGGTAGTTCCTAGGGTCTACATCTGGTCCTTGCAGTTCATAGCAAGAACTTGGAGAGTATTCTAGTGGCAATCTCTCATTTATCCACTGTGTCCAAACCTCAAGGTAAGATTTGGTTATCCATTCAAAAAGCATGTCCCAAGGCCTTATGATTTACCAGGTACTATTACGGACACCAAGAACCTGTGGTGAAAATGATGAAGTCTTCGCTTCCATGGATGTAACAGTCTAGGTGCTTGATAAAGACAGTAAAAAGTCAAACACATAATTTCCCACTGTAGAAATGTCTGTGAAGAAT
This sequence comes from Geosciurus inauris, assembly GCA_004024805.1. Taxonomy (NCBI): domain Eukaryota; kingdom Metazoa; phylum Chordata; class Mammalia; order Rodentia; family Sciuridae; genus Geosciurus; species Geosciurus inauris. The sequence goes on from PVHX01000948.1 coordinate 194,538, forward strand.
GTTTTCTAAAGGTGGTCGAATAGAGAAGACGGATTTTTCAGTGGCCGGAAAAAACTTAATTTCGAAAACGAACAAATCATACACATAATCCAAAAAAATGCATTTGTTCCGCAAATATTTATTTGGCACCTGCTATATTAGCCAGCTATTTTACTCTGTGACCAGTGCAGTGTTTTTATCTAGATCGATATCCTAGAAATTGGCATCAGTAGGAATGGTGATTAAAATATAAAATGACAGATTATTACAATCTTGAATGTCTAAATGGAAGGGCTCAACAAAATAATCAAACATCCCTAAAATGGGTTAGGACTCTCAGCAGAATGAGTCACACTTGAAACGTGTGAGCCAGACACTGGTTTGTTTAAAAGTCCCTAGAAGATATTGTTAGGTACAGCTAAAACAAGTAACTGAGACACCCAAGGTTCCCCATGAACTCAATTCACTAGACAAATACTATGATCCAGGTTAGATTGGCTTTGAAATGACAAATGAGTTGAAGGGGAAAGAAAGTAAATCACAACAGACCATTCAAAAGGAGAAATACTGAGAAGGATCCTGGCTAAAGTACATTGCTATATTGTGTACATGTATGAATGTGTAACAATGAATCCCACCAGGATGTGCAATTTTAATGCATTATTAAGGGGAAAAAAACCAGGAAACTGTTCAATTAATTAGGAAATAATTACAGGGGGCTACAATTAGAACAGAGAGAGAGGGCAGGGGAGACAGAAAATTAAAGGCAGGTGTAGGAAAGTAGTAATCCTGAAATCTTCAATTTCCCATCTGAGAGAATGGTAGTGCAATGTAACACTACAACCAAACCGAAAACATTCGAAGGGAGTTGGGTTCATTTTGAGTATTGCGATTATAATTGCAGTTACTTATTCTTTAATTGTGGATGCACACTTTTCCAAAGTTCTGAGATGAGCAAAAGTCATAAAGAAAAACATGATTTCATGCCAGGAAATAAGATGAACACTATTCCTCATGCCCAGTGTAACTTTAAACCTCTCACATTATTCAAAATATATATGCTGCAATTGGAATTTCTAAATTAGATTTACTCTTATTACAGTTAAGGATGAAAAACAAACAATATTTTGTCTTATTTAGAATCATTTTTAAAGCTTGCAACATGAAAAATATTCTTCAGAAAAGTCATTCAACATCAAAGCCCAATAAAACAGTAAACTGGACTAAATGTATTCATATATTAGTTTGACCTAAGTCTGGGAACTGGGCCAGACTTTTCAAATTATACTACCATTATTTACAAAAGAAAAAAAAAACAAGGAAAATATTAACTAACATTATTAAATAAAACACATATACACACATATTACAGGAAACAAAATAAATGTTAATGTTAAAAAATGTTGAAGATGTGTATATATACACACTGTGCAAATATAATATGCTCTTGAGCAGTATTGAAAATGGTAGCTATGCCAGGGGAAAATGTATACAATCTTGTTGGCTGTAGGCTACACATTTATTGTGTTATATATATACACAAAAATACCACTTCCACAGTTGCCTAAAACAAAATTGAAATTGTACATTTTGCATTTAAAGTTTTCTCTCTGCTTCATTCCTTGGTGAATGGCACATAATGAAATTTGGGTGTTTGCAAAAACAAATGTAATATAAATGGTACCTTAGTTTTCTGTGAAATACAAACATTTTTTATATATTTACATAACAATTTGCATGTGTTCAGAAAGTTGATATTTCATATTCAAGACTGACCTCATTTTAAGTCATATTTCATTTGCTCCGATGTTTAGTGAAGGGAAGACATTTGGGTTTTATGTTTGCTGTCCTTATTAAGACAAATTATCTTTTCTGCTTAAAATAACTTTCTTAATCAGACTAGACATTTAGGCCACCTATGAAGACAAACATCCCACTTTTCTATCTGAAATATTTGATCTGCCTTTCCCCATTCCAGGGAGCTGTGCATTTCTAAGATGATCATCTTAGTGTGGGGTCCTGATTTCTCCAGCAACATAGCACCGTGGTAACTGGACTAGAAAGTCGATGAGCCCAGACAAGAAGGAGGTTCTGATGACAGAGAAGTGTAATTGGGAAACGTTGCCTTGGGGAAGAAATAGTTTGAGTCTGGAGAGAGGTGCTACCCAGCCACTCTTTCTCCAATGAGATTTATTCTTGAAAGACGGCTTTAAGAATGTGTAACTGTGGAACAAACTCATTTGCTGCCGAACATGAGACTGCAACATGCTCAAACTCGCTTTTTGAAAGGGTTCGAGAATGAAAAATGCACATCTCTTCAGGAAATACTCAAGCTGTCATTGTGAACAGTAACCCAATATTGCATTTTAGAATCTGAGCGCATCTTAAGTAAAACGCAATTATTCCACACAAAAAGCATATATAAATGCCTGTAGTCAAAAGCCCTGTGAAAAGACATGATTAAAACAGATTTCAAAAAATATTTATCTGTAGTTTTTGACTTCTGAAGCATATGGACATTTTCCCTTGAGGGAAAAAAAAAAATCAGAAACACAAAAATGTTAAGGAAAAATGTAAGAAGTCTTTTTTAAAAGGAACAAAGAAATTAATTCTACTTTGTTACAAAGTCCAAAGCCAAACATAAGAAAATTCTCAGAGATCAGAAGTTAGTTTGAGTGTGAAGAAAGTATGATTATCTGCAATTTATTTTTATTTTTTGTTATGTTTCTTGCCAATCAGTTAACACATTGTTAGTAGACCTAATTTTCTGTTTATTATATAAAGAGTTAGTATTCTCCCATTCTAAGGGAGAATTGTACATTGTCAAGTCATCAAGATCAGGTAAATTCATGCTTTATCATAAAGCTATCTCTGCCTTTTGCTTTCCACCTGCCTCCTTGATTTTTCAGAGGCCCTGCCTGTTCCTCTCTTGCTGTCCTCCTTATTTCTAAATGTTTATTAATGCTTGAGATACATTTTTAAACTAAATTCAAGTGCCATGATAAATTTAAAGGCTACACTATTCTACAAAAGTAATTAGTAAATGTATTGTATTAAATGTTTGTGTAGGTTTATGCATCATGTAAATATGTCTCTGCGCCTATATGCATTTTTTATATCAATGTACAAATTCCCTAATTCCTTTTAATATCTATATTGTATTTCAGTATATAAATTAATCATTTTCAAAAAGTTTGTTAATTTGTTTGCATTTGCCCACACGATAAGCAAAGCCTTAGTGAGTTAGTTTGTTTGTTTTGGTACCGAGGATTGAACTTAGGGGTACTCAAACACTGAGCCACATCCCAGCCCTATTTTGTATTTTATGTAGAGACAGGGTCTCACTGAGTTGCTCTGCGCCTCCCCTTGCTGAGCTGCCTTTGAACTAGTGATTCTCCTGTCTCAGCCTCCCAAAGTGCTGGGATTTACAGACATGTGCCACTACACCTGGCCCTTAGTGAGTTTTTACCTGACCATTTCTTTCTCTCTCTCTTCTTATTGATCTATGTATCTGTCCTCCCGAGACTTCATCCCAAAAGTCTACTTCAAAGTCTCTCTTCGTGATAGTCCACATAAAAATTTTACATTTTTTCCTACTGCAACAGTTCTCTTAAACTCACACCCATAATAATTTTGTACAGAAATTAAGCAGAGAAATGTGTGGGAATAAATTCCATTTATGTGTCAATATCTAAGCAAGGAATATTTTTCATGTAAAATTTAAAGCTAGCTAAGAATTCATTGAAAAGTTTTTCCATACTGTCTCCCTAAATATAGTTTAAAGAGACTATAACTTAATTCCAGGAATAAAGACCTCACAAAATGGGATCTGTGGAAAAGAGATTATGATGCCTAAGATCCTAGGAATGCAACTGGCCTGAAAGACCCTCAGGTGGAGCCCCTCTTCCTTCCTTGCTAAACTGGGGGTGATGTGGTTTCTGAAGCAGGCTCTGAAAGCAGCAGCCAGCAAGCTAGCATTCCTTTCCCTGCTGCATTGCCAGGCTCTGCCTGTTTCCATCTCTCCCTTCTCCCGAGAGGAAATCCACAGGGACAAAACCACTGTCCTCCATTCACTGAAGCCCCATTGACTCCAACAAGAGCCTTGGTTTCTGATGCAAGACTTAACCTGGATGAAGAAGCAGGGCCTGGAATCCTGGGTGAGGTAACCCTGCTGTGGCACAGTCATCTCCACAGAGTGTGGCTCCAGGCAGGCCAAGGAGTCCATCCTGCAAGTTTCCACACTGATCATTTCAGAAGAGCATTTTTTTGAAAGAGACAATTTCACTCCACTTTTAAAAGCAACTCTTTTGTAAAACATGACTCTTTATGAGAGTTCCTTCTTTGCAAAGATTGTCTGAACAGCAGGGGGGATGGTCTTTAATCAATTTAGACTCTCAAATAAGCCTAAAACAGCAGCTCTGGAAAAATCTATTGAGGTTGTAGGAAGTAGCAGAGTGAGGCTGAGGACGCATACACTTGAATTATATGACACAAATGAGAACGTTTGTCCTCTCGCCCCTGATGAATGCATATGCATGCACATTTTCAAATATGAAGTCAAAGGACACTTCAAAGTTGGAATCAAATCCTATATACTTAAGTGTAATCCAAAAGAGCAGGACTTTGAAACTTCACCAAGCGTTAAGCAAATGGAAAGATTTTTGTCCATTTAAACATGTGCATCTGCCAAAGTTTATGTTTGATACAAAAACAACAGGTAAATGGTAACTTATACAAGGCTATGCAGAACTCTTGACTGATCCTTTTTATATAGTTGTCCTGAAATGTACAGTAATAATAATTTTGAAATTTTATTGATAATATTTTACTATAAACTGTTACTTAAATATACTTTTTTGGAGATTTTTATTTATACATAATAGTTCCATGTACACTATACAACAATATTATCAAGTAATTAATTTGGGGGGTTTGGGTTTTTTATAATTTATTTAAATGCATTTCAAGTCATAGTACATATATAGAGCTCAATTTTTCCATTTCTCTGGTTGCAAACCAGATAGAATCACACCATTTGTGTCTTCATACATGCACCAAGGATGGTAATGATGATCTCAATCAACCATCTTTACTCTACCCATTCCCCTTTCCCTCCCCGCCTCCCCCCTGCCGCATCCAGAGTTCCTCCATTTCTCCTATGTTCCTCATTCCCACCCCTGTTACGTATCATCATCCACTAATCAGAGAGAACATTCGGCATTTGTTTTTTTGGGATTGGCTTACTTCACTTAGCATAATGTTCTCCAATTCCATCCATTTGCCTGCAAATGCCATAATTTTATTCTCTTTTATTGCTGAATAATATTCCATTGTGTATATGTGCCACAGTTTCTTTATCCATTCATCTATTGAAGGGCATCTGGGTTGCTTCCACAGTTTTGCAATTGTGAGTTGTGCTGCTATAAACATTGAAGTGGCTGCTTTACTGTAGTGTGCTGTATTTAAGTCTTTGGGGTATAGGTCAAGGAGTGGGATAGCTGGATCAAATGGTGGTTCCATTCCAAGTTTTTTAAGAAATCTCCATACTGCTTTCCTGATTGGTTGCACCAATTTGCAATCCCACCAGCAATGTTTGAGTGTACCTTTTTCTCCACATCCTCGTCAGCACCTATTGTTGCTGGTATTTTGGATAGCTGCCATTCTGACTGGGGTGAGATGAAATCTGAGAGTTGTTTTGATTTGCATTTCTATAATGGCTAGAGACGTTGAACATTTCTTCATATATATGTTTATTGATTGTATATCTTCATCTGAGAGGTTTCTATTCAGCTCCTTAGCCCATTTATTGATTGGGTTGTTTGGTTTTTTTGGTGTTAATTTTTTGAGTTCTTTATATATCCTGGAGGTTAGTGCTTTATCTGATGTGCGTGTGGCAAAAATTTGCTCCCAGAATGTAGGCTCTCTGTTCACTTCATTGATAGTTTCTCTTGCTGAGAAGAAGCTTTTTAGTTTAAGTCCATCCCATTTATTGATTCTTGCTTTTATTTCTTGTGCTATAAGAGTCTTGTTAAGGAATTTGGGGCCTAATCCAACGTGATGAAGATTTGGACCTACTTTCTCCTCAATTAGACGCAGGGTCTCTGGTCTAATTCCTAGATCTTTGATCCACTTTGAGTTGAGTTTTGTGCATGGTGAGAGGTAGGGGTTTAGTTTCATTTTGCTGCATATGGATTTCCAGTTTTCCCAGCACCATTTGTTGAAAAGGCTATCTTTTCTCCAATGAATGTTTTTGGCACCTTTGTCTAGTATGAGATAGCTGTATTTATGTGCATTATTCTCTGTGTCTTCTATTTTGTACCATTGGTCTACATGTCTATTTTGGTGCCAGTACCATGCCGTTTTTGTTACTATTGCTTTGTAGTAAACTACTCCATTCACAATAGCCTCCAAAAAAATGAAATACTTGGGAATCAATCTAACAAGAGTGGTGAAAGACCTCTACAATGAAAATTACAAGACACTAAAGAAAGAAATTGAAGAAGATCTTAGAAGATGGAAAGACTTCCCACGTTCCTAGATAGGCAGAATCAATATTATTAAAATAGCCATACTACCCAAAGCATTATACAGATTCAATGCAAACCCAATTAAAATTCCAGAGTCCTTTCTTACAGAAATAGAAAAGGCAATCATGAAATTCATTTGGAGAAATAAGAGACCCAGAATAGCCAAAGCTATCCTGAGCGAGAAGAATGAAGCAGGAGGGGGGTTTGTTTTAATAACTTGATTAGAGCTCAATTAAAAATTTAGAGGGGAAAAACTTCCATCTTTTCATAAAGTTACTACATTGCGTTAGTCTAATAACGTTGCATAGATGGTTAGCAATTTTAAAATTAAATTTTGTAGTAAGAGAGATTTGAAAACATCACCAATATTTGGATTTCTTTTCAACATGTGAGAACATGTCAGTATCATAATAATTTAAAATAATATTTAAAAAAAACTTTTTTATCAAAAACCTGATACATTTTTTCTCCTCCTCTTCCACCTTCCCCTCCTCCTCCTTCTTCCTCTTCTTTTTTGGCAGAGAAAGATATTCTATGGTATCATTTTGTTAGTCTTCATAACTCATTATTTTCCCATTAATTCAATTATTATTCTACTTATTTTTTAAATAAATTTCAAAATTTATATGTTTAACGGAACGAATTAACCAACAGTGTTAAAAATGTTTTAAATATACAAAAATAAAAGTCATTAACTATAAAAATATAATTAAGATCTTCCAAAGCTCTCCTCACTTGGGAGGGTGAACATTTGTTCTTTGACACAGTCTATCCAATGAATGTTCATCTCACCCCTTTCTTGTCCTGGGCTTGGGTTTGTGTGATCAGAACAGTTCCTGGGTTTCAAGAGCTCTGCTCACATAGATACTACAGTCCTTTGTGGAAAACGATATTAGTGACGTGATGGCATTGTAGATGCAGGCTGGACTCAAATTTAGATGATGGTTCTAGAGCACAAGGTCTAAGTCAGAAGCTTGAAGTGTGGCATCAGGGATGTCTTTCCATTGAATTATTGATTGAGCCTAGGAAATCTGTTGAGTGTGGTATAGGGAACATTCCATGAGAGGCAGTGGTCAGGAAAAGCCTGGAGAAAGGGGGCCTCTGAGCTGCTCAAGAGGTAAAGTTCCTGACTGAGCAGAAAGCAGAGGACTGCAGTGTGAGAGGGGCTGTGAAGGTCAGGAACTCCGTGATGCAAACAGTCTGGAATTTATCCAGAGGCTCAGGGAAGCCACTAGAGGGATTTGCTGTGGGATGGTGGTGACAGCATTAAGATGAACAATTTGAAATTCTCGGGAACTGGAGAGAAGACTGAATGGACTCAGACTGGAGGAAGGAAAGCCAGGTCTTGAGACCCTTTCAATAGGCCCCCAGGAGATGCCAGTGGCATAAATTGTGGGGTGGGAGATGATAGCACCTAATTCCTTGTTGTGTTTTTAACATGCACACAATTCTTTCAAAGTAGGGATGTTATTCAAATCACTTAACATCTGGAATAAGGATGACAGACCAATTAGAACATGCTCCAGTTGCTGTGGCAGAATATCAGCTATGTGCTCCAAGTTGATCTAAAAACATGTTCACTTCTGTACCAAAAAAGCAAAAATGTTAAGGTCATTTTAAGATTTTGGAAATCAGATGGTTAGACTTTTGGTAGCTTATGTTATACTACAGTTTGATGGAATCTGCTTTTAATGGCCATTTTCTTCTTTCCCCTCATATAAAAAATAGTAAATGATACTTTTTCTCATTAATGAGCAAGGCCAGGTAGGATTTCTCAAAGTCAGTACAAAAAGTATATTGTAAACAACCCCCCAAAACATATTGTCTATTTTGCCATGTTGAAAACATCTTACAGGATACCAGAAAAAGCTCCTTGTCTTCCAACTAAGGCTCTTTTTATTACGAGTTATCAAAACTAAACTACAGTTGTAATGTAACTGACCCCAGTTGATGATGAGATAATCTATAACCATAGAAATAAAACACATAGTATTAGGGGTTCAAGTAAGTACTTACCATTTGTATCTTAGGGAAAGTACATCATACTGAGATGTTTTTCAACATCTCTGTTTCCTGATATTTTGCATAGATTTTTAATAAGCTCCAATTTTACTAAAATGCATACAATGAATAATCAATGTATCTAACGATATATTCTCTTTTTTACTCAGATGGAATCTAAGCATTTTTTAGAAAGCAAATGCTATGCCAGTTAATTTTATTAGGAAAACATTTACTGGTAGAAATATGTTTTCAGCTATTCCTAGAATTCAACTCAAAAGTGCATCACAAGGGAACCTTGGACTTGGCAGGAACATCTTCAGGTTCCAAGATGAGAGAAGAAGGTGAAGGCATGCTTCCCCACCCTCCAGGTATAACTACCTTTGTGTATGAACAGTGTAATGCAATATCTCAAAGGAAGAAAGAGAAACAGCTTTCTCCACCAAGTGCACATTAGGTTTGTCAACTGATTTTCTTAATGGTCACTGGCTTTTTAAGTTTCCCAGTGTTGGGGCTGGGGATATAATTCAGTGGAAGACTCTGGGCTTAGTGTGGATTAAGCCTGGGGCTCAATCCCCAGCACACAAAATAATTGTTGAAAAATGTTTCTAGATCTTGAGAGACTCGCCTGTAGCCGTAGTTGAACAGTTGGACATTTTGAAGTTGTCATGATCTGTGCAAATTGCCTCCTAAGGGAAGAGCACAGTTATTCCATTTTTCTGTTCTTGAATGCCAGTGATGGTATAAAATTCCTATGAGATTTGTGTATGAGCTGGAAGATATTAAGGTGGTGCTATGCTTTGTGTATGGTCTGTCCTTTCTGAAACTCATGCTGAAATCTAATTCCACATGGGTAAGGGTTAAGAGGTGGGACCAGAGGTTTTTAAGAGGTGGTTGGGGCTCTGCCCTCATGAATGGATTCATTCCCTCATCAGCTGATGGGAGAGTGATTAACAAGTTCAGGATTCTTCTCAAGCGTGGGTCTGGAATGGATGCCAGTTTGACCAGGGCCCTCTGTGTTCCCTGTGTCTCACAACATAGTGCATGGTGCTGCCTCGGGACTCTGCCCACAGCACCATCTCCAGGCGTGGCCTCTCACCTTGTACATCACTATCATAGGCATCTTCTCCTTTTAATTACACAGATTGTGTTATTTGTGTCATGAGTAACAAAAAGTAGACTAGGAGACATGGGTTGAAATGCAGAGGAGAGGGAATTGGACTTAAAAATTGTAGAATCACTAATAACAGATGATGAAGTACAGAGAATTGCAGAGAAAACTGAAGGCACAAGATATAACCTGTGCTGTTTTTAAAGGTCAAGGAAACCTTTTGATCAGGTATAAAAAGAACAACAACAAAAGCAACGAATGTTAGTGTCTCTAGTTTTCTTTTAATATCTATGCACATTCATATTGATCTGTCTTAATCTATTTATGTCTATTTATATTATTTGTTTCAAGCAGAGAGTTATTGGGGAGGCTGCTCTCATACTGTCTATGCTGGTAAACCGTGAAGGTGTAAAGAGGCTGTGATTATAGGCATTTATGATTCAATCAAGTAGCAAGTACTGTCAAGATGATGCCTCCAATCGGATGCTATGAGGCCCTGTGATGCTGTAGCTTGACATCTTGAGGCACAGACTGTGTATATTCAGATTGCGATTTTGGAGCTAAAGAGGGCAAAGCAACTTCCTGCTGAACTCACTTTCACGTTTGGGAGAGACTTACAGGCAACTGGCGAAAACACATCATCCTCTACAACTGCCTCGATTGGGTCCATGGAGCCACAGTAGGAAGGTGTGAGACTCCCGTTCCAGGAACTGGTTTTGTGGAATCGTTGGGCATGTGAGGTTTGAGGGACACATGTTGTGAATTTAGAAAGTAAAGAATATGAATATTTATAACTCTCTGGTATTTTTCATAGCATCTTTATTAATACGCAAACAATTTTAGATGGTCGATCAACAAAAATATTCCAACATAAATCACAGTCTTATTTATTTAACACACATTGGTAACGTGCTGTGCTACAATAATACAGATTAAATGCCATCAATGAATTTCTTGTTTAGTAACTTTTATGTGATGATTTTTTTAAACAAAAACTACTTTGAATACTATACCAACTTTCTGGAGCACCCAAGAATAACAACAGCAGGCTCAGGGTCCTCTCCCCATGGGGATGGCCACTGACACATTGTCTCTCTTGATAGAGGCCTCGCTGGAATGTTGTCTCACTCAAACATTTCTGTATTCTTTCAGGTGAAATTTCTGACATTGTCAAATCCGCAACAAATTCTGATATTTTTACAATGCTAAATTGATAGACCAGGAAATGACTGGAGGCCACTGATGTATTCCCTGTCAGTGTCACTATTAGGAAAATCACACCAACACAGGGAGTCACGTCACTGTCACTGCTGCTGTGTTTCAGGAGAACCCACCTGACCACTGTTCTGAGCTTCTTCCTTTCAAAGTGACTCAAAGCAGAAATCCCAGAACTATGATTTTTGTGAGTGAGTTTTAAATATGAACACATCCAATAGAATATAAAGAGTCATCATCAAAGGATAATTTAACAAAGTCGTAGATTGCAGCTCAAACCTCATCTATAAATACAACATAATGTCAGTTGTTTCTCTTATTTCAGTGCATAGACCCTCCCCTTCTCACCCTTGTGAGGCCTCCTGGCTTCACATTGTGTTCCGGTGTGGTTAGATCAATAGACATATGAAAAAATGTTCATCATCTCTAGCAATTAGAGAAGTACAAATCAAAATTACCCTAAGATTTCATCTCACGCCAGTCAGAATGGCAATTATCAAGTATACAAACAACAGTAAGTGTTGGTGAGGTTGTGGGGGAAAAGGCACACTCATACATTGCTGGTGGGACTACAAATTGGTACAACCAATCTGGAAAGCAGTATGGAGATTCCTTAGAAAACTTGGAATGGAACCACTATTTGACCTAGCTATCCCACTCCTTGGTCTATACCCAGAAGACTTAAAAACAGCATACTACAGTGACACAGCCACTTCAATGTTTATAGCAGCTCAATTCACAATAGCTAAACTGTGGAACCAACCTAGATGCCCTTCGATAGATGAATGGATAAAGAAACTGTGGTATATATACACAGTGGAATATTACCCAGCAATTAGAGAGAATAAAATTATGGCATTTGCAAGTAAATGGATGGAGCTGGAGAATATCATGCTAAGTGAAGTAAGCCAATCTCAGAAAACCAAATGCTGAATGTTCTCTTTGATAAGTGGATGCTGATCCATAATGTGGGGGAGGACATGGGAAGAATGGAGGAATGTGGGTCACAGGAGTGGGAGGGGGGATAGGGCAGGGGGACAGTAAAGATGGTAGAATATGATGGACATCATAGCCCTAGCTTTATGTATGACCTCCTGTATGTTGTGATTCTATCTCACATACAACCAGAGAAATGAAAAGTTGTGCTCCATCTGTGTACAATGAATCAAAATGCACTCTGCTATCATGTAAACCTAAATAGAACAAATAAATAAATTTAATAAAAAAGAGTGGAGGAGGGATCAGAGACCTGGAAGGAGACAGGAACTCCAGGGTCCTAGAGTCTGTTATGAGAACATGGCTGAGGTGGAGCCCAGCCATACAGTGGTGAGGTCCATTTCCAGACTAGAAAAAAAAAAAGAAGCAACACACAATAACAGAACTCTATGTCCACTTCCTGTTTTAAAAATCATGTTTTTTGTTTGCTGAAGAATTTTTATTAAGAACTCAATTGCTGGGGCTGGGGTTATGGCACAGTGGTAGCGTGCTCGCCTAGCATGCGTGAGGCACTGGGTTCGATCCTCAGCACCACATAAAAAAAAAAATAAAGATATTCTGTCCACCTACAACTAAAAAAATAAATATTAAAAAAAAAGAACTCAATTGCTTGTGTTTCAGATTGTAGCCTCTGAGAGGGGTGAATCAGCAAAGGTGAACAAACAGGGCTCCTTCCATTACAACGGTGAGGGAGTCAGAGAAGAGGTTTGTTTTGAATTTCCCTTGTTCCGCTCCTCCTTCCTTTTTCTTTCTGAAGGACTGAAAGCACACAGTATTTCCTAAGGATATTCTCGCAGCTGCTCAGTTTACCCTCTTACTTGAATTTGGAGAAGGTGCTCACAATGCTGCCTTTTACATGTTCAAAGGCTTGGGCACATTCTGTGAAACTGACTTGAAGACAAGCATCTCTTTTGTTGTATTCTTTGTTACTTATCCATTTTGCCAAATCATCTGCAAGTAAAAATGTCAGAATAAGGTCTCTAAAACTTACTATGGAGGTGGATTTTCTTTTGAAGGATAGTTATTAAAATAAACTCCTAGGACTGTTCATTTTCTTTGTTCTTCTTCCCCGGATAGAGCAATGTCATCACTTTTCCCCCAGTATTATATTTCTCTTCAATAATTGATATGCTACATTAAAAGAACACAAAATGGTCTTAATTATGCAATAATGATCAAGGCAGAGTGTTTCCTGGGAACTAATGTTCGCCTAAGAGGACGTGATGGCTTGAGGTCCGGCTAGTTGTTAAACCGCAGGAAACACTGCGGGCCAAGATTTGTATTATTTCTCTAAGATGAAAATGAACCAAAAAAGGCAAAATGGATTTTTTTCCACTAATGGGTAAAATGGCCTCATTTTCGATTCAGAAGACATTTCAGTAGAAGGAACATGTTCCATAAGAGCTAAAAAAATTTTTTTTTAGTGGTCTTTGCTTTTAATATGGTATAACAAAATAATATTCTATTATTAATTTGGAATTTTGATAGAACCAAAAAGACAACTCAGCATTTGCATTTCTGTCCAGTTGTGTAAATTCATAGGACATCATGCCCAATATGTGCTTTGAGAAGTTTTTGTGAGCTAGAAATATATTTTTGTTTAATTTAGAAAATAGTTACCTAAGGAAACATTCAGTGATATTAATCTCATCTATAGAAAAAAAAATCATGGGTTTAATTTCCTTTTGTTTCTAGGATTCCTTCAGATCAAATATTGAGGCAAGAGATTTGACCAAAAGATGCTTTAGTAGTTTCTTCTGTTGCATAAATAGAGATGGATCATTTACCTTTCTGAACTTAAAATCTTTCCTCGGAAAATAGATACTAAAGCTGCCCCAACTCTCTGATTTATAGTAAAATCATACAAAAAACAGCATTCCATAAATTAGTGCCATACAAATGTAGTCACTAATGTATTTTCTTTTTGAAATTAACCAAGTGCAACAATATTTTTTTTCACATTTTGCTATATGAAATTTGCATATTTTGGTGGGTTATGTCAGAGGCATAGCTGAGAAGTGACACAACTCCTAACGGCCAAAATGAAATAATTGGAGAAAATAACTAATAAAGGTGTACTGAATTATAAACCAAAATACAAACCAGCCCACATTGATAAAACAAATGATGGAATACATAAATAAATGGAGGGAAACTTATTCTCCTGTGCAGAATTGCAAAGATTTGATGTAAATGCTCCATGTGCATGGAGGTGAACATAATTCCCTGTTCTTTCTGTGTGGCCTGTCCATGGTGACTTCTTTCAGAAGGATTCGTACAGTACGGAAGGGAGAGAGAAAGATTTTTAAAAGCAAGAGGAGTGAAGGTGAACGCAGGTATGATGAGGCAAGTCTTGACAGATTTATGAGCAACATTTAGAACCTTGTTAGTCAACGAGGCACTTCAAGAATTGTGTTAACTTTGATGATGAATGTAGGTGTTCTGCTTAATAGGGAAAGTTCAAAAGCCATGTCCTTTAGGAAAACATCATCTTTTCTCTGCCACTATAAGAGTACCTAAAATAGTCCATAATAAGCATATGGCCACAAACTTAAATGCTTTATATTGCCAAGGAAACATGTTGGCAGGTGCATAACAGATCTTGCTGAAGATTTAGAGAGAAGATTATTAAAACAAACTACACAGTGTGAAATATTTGCTATATATGTGGATTTTTAAAAAGGGCCTAGTAGAATGCAAATGTAATTTTCCTGAGGGAGGAGATTTATGTCTGTTTTGTGTTCAGCTTTTTCTTTAGCATTTAGGGCAGCCTCTACCACACAGTAGGGACTCATTCAATTTTTGTTGAATGTACTCAATGAATATTTCATTGTAGGCTATTTGCTGGATATGACTTTAATAATAAATATAGCTCTCTTATTCGGCTGGCTGCAAAAGGAAATATGTACTAGAGAAAGTATTTTTCAATCATAAATGACTGCTTAATAGAACGAAGTTTCATGGTTGGCAGGAGAAGTGACTATGGAGTCCTTAAACAGCCACTGCTTCAATGGGGGCACAGGAGGCAGTGGGTGCTTTTGAGGCCAGCAAGACCAAGGGACCAACTTTCTGAGTTCAGACTCTGGTTTTCCATGTGTAACAGAAATGACAGAACCTACCTCAGAGAGAACTTAGAAGGACTCCATTAGCTAATGTATAAAAAGCACTTAGACACTTGCCTGATATTATGAAATCACCACATAAAGACAAGCTACTATTAATTTTAATACCTATTATTTAAATAAAAGTGCTAGAACACAGTTGCAGACATTGCAGTACACAGAGAAGCCGTTTGCTTCATAATGTATAAACTATCACAGCTGAGAAATTGCAGCCAGCTGAGATGTGCGGACACCCCATGATCAGAAATCATTTTTGTAGTTATTAACTCAAGATGTATAAAATAGTGTCATGAATAAATTCCTCAAATCATCACATATAGAACTTTCTTCAAATTTTAAAAAAAGAAGAAATTCCAATGGTTTTGAAATCTTTTATTAAAATAAAAATAATAACTTCAGATTAGGATATAAGAATAAATGAAATCAGAAAAGATGACGATTCATCAATCAATAACAAAATTGTGAACTACAGTTAAAAGTGTTAACTACTGTTGAAAGTCAATGTGATTTGATAATTATAATTGGTAACTATAGTTAATGATTAATTTATTCCATTAATTCATAGTTTGACAGCCTTTAAAACCAAAGATGGATTTAAAACCAAAGGTTTATCCTAAAATCCTGATCTTGAAATTTTTATATATCAGGGATGTAAACTAAGCTTTTCCAAAATAAAAAAGCAAATGTCACCCATTTTGTCTTCACTGAAGACAAATTCATTGAATATTCTTGCTTTATCCTTTGTTAGAATTAAAAAGGCAATGTGGACTTTTAGAAGTACAATACCACTAATAAAATAATGTTGATTCCTTATTAATCTTATTATTTAGATTTTTATTTTTGATGTATTTCTTGATGTACATAAAATATTAGTATTGCCAAATTTGTATTTGATTTCTAAAATACAATAAATCTCAAAAGCTGGAACTGTGTTAGACCAATGGAAGCTTTTTGTTTTTCTTGGGAGAGATTTAAATAAATAATAATAATAATGATAATAAAATATTGTATATTATCAAATGATGCAATGCTTTTTTGTCGTCTGATCTGAAACCTTGCTGAGGGAAACCTCTTGTTCTGTATATGTCCTTCTCTTTCAGTTGCTCGTCTTTTCTTGGAAAGTGTTAATAGTGCTCCTTTGGTCCAGGATTCAATACTTGTGTTCACTCTTCTCAGGAGGCTGATTTATTCATGGGAAGACCCTGGCTTTCTTTGTGGACTTCCTCCTCTCTAAGACTTCTTCTTTATGTAAAATAAGTGTAAGAGGGAGAAACACGTCAAAATAACTATTTTGCTGCAATCCAATGACCTTATGAGTTTTTTTATTTTCTATCAAATAATGCACACAAAGATGATTCACTTCATTCATTTCAGTACTTTATTCTCCTTTCCTATCATCCAATCAAATATAATCAGAGTTAAATTCCAAAAGCATGCACTGTATGCTTATTTTCCAAAAATATCGGAGCTGCTATTAACAGATTGGTACAGTAGTTGAAGTAACTGGAAGCATTCCATCCTCAAATTCATTAACACATATCTATGAATTGCCTCTATGTGCACAGGCAGATGGGAATCAAGTTAGGGTGCGTTGGATGGATTCTGTGCCTCTAAGGACCTTTCACTCCACACAGGATAAAAATAAGTGAATCTATAATTGTACCAGGAAGCACATTAAGCAATGTGAATGCCATCGCTCCATATTTCAAAGTTAGGATGATCAGTCCTGATTTGGTTGATCTGTGTTGTCTTTGTGAGAGGAGCTGGCACTTGAAAACCTTAAATTATGGTCTACGTTTCAAAGCTGAAGGGTACATTCAGGTGGTCAGAGTCAGTATATGCAAAAATGTTGACTTCCTTAAAAATGGTACTTAGAACAGTATATTTTTCAAAAGAATAAAACCAAGTTTAAATAAAATACAAGACGTTTAGAGTAGGTAGCGATATCCACCTCCATGTGTGCCAAGGGCCTTAGGGCACAGCTGTGAGGTTGGGCTCACACCTGACCAGATGGCTCACACATAGGGAGCCTCAAGAAATCAGGAAATCTCCACTGTATCTGAGTCCCTCTGCTTCCTTAAGGAATTCTTCCTGTTCAAAATGTATTTGGGTCTCCAAGCATCCTCTTTAAAATGCAACCAACCCCTGGTCTATTTTAAGATTCATAGAAAGTCACCTTCATTTTAGCATGAAATAGCTTAAAAACCAGATTACTTTTTTCCCAAATATCAGCTATAATTTCCATTAAGGGACTGGAAATGTTGATTGCAGCTGGCGGAGAGAAGTTATTTGGCATAAAAGGGGAAGTGTGCTTGACAGAAGACCAGCCCAGAGCTGTGAGTGATCAGAGAGGAAGGTGGGGTAGGGGTTAGGCAGCTAGAAAAAGGGGACCTGGAGGGCTGGATGCAGACCAGGAGGAATGCAGGAAGCACATTTTGGTCACTTTGGATTTTACCACTTGGCTGGCCCTGTGGAATTAGTCTGATAAGACAAATTAAATTGAAATTTTTTCTACCCGATGTTTCTTAGCTTGGTTTGTTTCCCTCAGTCACGTGGCTTCTTTAAATCAAGTGCACTGTTTATCAGTTCGAATACTCACATCTAAATAGGCTGTAAAAGTGTCATTAAAACCATTTGAGGCAGGGTCTGTGTGTAGATGTTGCTGTCCTTCCACTTTGAGGTGGTGCTGGAGAACTTGTATTTTCTATGGAAGACACAGAGCCTTATAGAATGAAAAATGGTCTTGCCTCCCTTGATGTTAAGTAGCTCAGGCATTGAGCACAAACCCCTCTGTTTCTCCATGGCACAGGCCAGGGCTGTGTCAACACCCTCGCTTCCTGCCCACTAGCTATTCCTTTCCCTCCTCCTCACTACGCTGCATAGTTTTTTTTTTTGTTTTTGTTTTTTTTTTATAAAGAAACTGTCCTTCTCCATTTACCTAGACTACTGAATAACTTAACATTGAGTGAAGGGATAAGGAAACAAACACATTCTTTATACAGCATAGATAGCTTTTATTTTGTTTTAGAATTCTATTTAGGCACTATGTTTTCATGAGAGATGCAGGGGTTTTTGCTTTGTTTTTGGTGTGTTTGGTTTGGTTTGCACTTGTGTGTTTTGCCTGCTTTTATTTCCAACCAGAAAAATTAATACTTTGACAGAAATACCACAGTGACTGCTTCTAGCCCTAAGCATTCTGTG
Source organism: Geosciurus inauris (assembly GCA_004024805.1). NCBI lineage: Eukaryota > Metazoa > Chordata > Mammalia > Rodentia > Sciuridae > Geosciurus > Geosciurus inauris. The sequence goes on from PVHX01000948.1 coordinate 212,690, forward strand.
AAATGAGAATTAGCACAGATCAAGGTAAGCTGCATATAAGCTGGGCTGGGGGTGCTTGGCATTCTCCATACTGTGGTACCCTTTCTTATTGCAGGAATGTGAAAATGAGATTGTTAATGAATAAGCATACATTTGAGCTTCATGGCCATTTGGCCGCCATGTTTATATTGTTAAATTATTTGGGGTGATTTTTATAGCCGTGACCTTATTAACATTTTGATTACCAAATTTATTGTCACTGCTATGATGCCAAGAAACTCAGATTGCTCAAATATAAACAGACTTTAGGGTTGGTTTGGCTGGGGAAGGGTGATGTTGATGTAGTTCCTGTGTCCTTGAGGCGTCCGTGGGAATGTGCCATGTCATCAATTCAGTTTAGGGACGATGTCTTAAAACCTTAGTGGCTTTTATGTCACTATTGTTGAATTACTCAGCAGTAGTTTGGTTTCTGAATTCTTTTAAAACATTTTTGATATGCCATAAAATGTATCCTAGAATTTTATTTTCTCTTGCCATCTGTTTAATAGACAAGAATGTATTAGCTCACATGCCTTAAAGAGTTAGATGGAAGGACAAGGGAAGAAAAATTAAAATTAAGAGCTCTTTTAAAATGGTTAAATTGAGTCTTTAAACTCAAATATAGTAGAAGTTAACTAATAAAACTATACTATATCTTGGTGAGTGTTGCTTTTCAAACTACAGACATTGTGAAGTTGTGCCCTTATTCTAAAATTCCTCTTACTTTTCAACATTTTGGAACTCTTATTTTGGAAATTTCTCTGGTGCTGAAGTGTTGCTACTAAGATATTTCTCCCTTCACCTATGGACCCAAATCCTTCCCCTTTTATTTTTTCCCATAAAATGTTTTTCCCATGAGAACTAACTCAAATATTTTCCTAGTTCTCTCCATAATAAACCTTTTATATTTACAAGATTGAAATCTAATTGCCATTCCATTATTAGTATCTTGAAAATCAAATATATCTCATATTTTATATGTCCTTATAATCCAAATGATGCCAGCCTTTGGGTGTGGGGTACTGTATTGCCAAGGGGCTCCCCTGGTGGATCCTGCGAAGGCAAGCTTTGTCATCAAGGCCATAGAAGGGATAATCCTGTGACATGGAGGCCAGAGAGATAGCTGGTCTTTGTGTCAATTTTAAAAACAATAGGAAAGGAAAGATAAAAGAAGACACAATGAGAATGTGGAAGAGTGACCCTAGGGAGGCGTGATGAGCTCCCATGTTGGGTGGGATCAATGCAGTGTGAGTCTTTGTCTTTCTGGTATTAGTCAAAGTCAGTCGTCATTTTCTGGTGGTTATAATGAATGAAGGATTTCCTTGCTTTCATTATGTCAGTGTTATTAATCCTTTCCAAATCTTAACTATCAACACTATCAATAGAGAAAGTATAATTTCATTCTCATATTAGGTGATATATTCTGTACCTTGAATTTCTACTAGTCTATCATCAGCAAACCTGAGTTCATGTAAATGCCATCTTTCTATGGGGAGAGAGGTGACACAGGACAGCAGGCCCGTGCTAGGCTTCACCACTTGCTCACTCAACTCCATGCTCAGATGCAATTACTTAGCGATGACGGGGGGTTATCACATCTCTCATTTACCTCTGGAAGCCCACATCTTTGGGAATAAAGAATAGGGTAGTGTTATGGCTTAGATATTAAGTGACCCCCAAAAGTTCATGTGTGAGACAATGTAAGAAAGCTTAGAGGAGAAATGATTGAATTATAATAGCCTTAACCTAATCAGTGCATTAGTCCCCTGGCAGGTATTAACCAGGTGGTAACTGTAATTTGGTAGGGCGTGACTGGAGAAGATGGGTCCATGGGAGTGAACCTTTGGGTTTTATATTTTATCCCTGAAAAGCAGAGCTCTCTCTCTCTCTCTCTCTCTCTCTCTGATTCCTAGTGCCATGTTCCCAGATGCTTTTCTCTACCACACCCTTCTGCCATGATTTTCTGCCTCATCTTGGGCTCCAAGGAATGGAGTTAGCCATCTATGGACTGAGACCTCTAAAACCATGAGCCTCAAAATAAATTTTTCCTCCTCAAACAGTTCTTGTTGGGTCTTTTGGTCACAGCAAAAAGATGAAAATAGGTAGAGTCTACTGAGACCGGAATGTACGTTTAGGTAATATAATTAACCTACAGTTTGTTCAACATCACAGGCATTTTGAATTTTTTTCTGAAACCCATGGAAACAAATCATGTCAGTAAGACTTTTATTTTGCCTCCACACATACATGTAGATAGAAATAGCATGGAAAAAGTGATATTTAATAAAAATATTCTGGAAAGATTACAGGGAGACTATGGTCTGGTGTGACACATTTTTCTGGATAGTACTCATCTTCTTATTACCTGCCATGTCTTGATGGTCTGTTGTTTCTGTGGTGGGGATAGAGTCGTCACATGGTGTGTTTTTCCGCCTGGAGGCTGGTTAGAGCGGAGGCTAAGCCAGAGCACAGTAAACAGTTTCCAGAGAAAGGACAATGAAGACTCAAGTGTTGAGTGAAGGGAGACAGGAAAGCACTGTTTTCCATCGTGGAAGACATTAATGGGAGATGGTGATTGTGTAAGAAGATGTTGTCCTGGGACGTGAAGGTCACACATGGAGGGAATTTGTACACACAGGGAGGAGGGAGGTGGTTTCCACACACAGGATACTCTGTCTTCTGAGGCCTCATTTTAGTCCCAGTGACCTGAGGTCTCCACGTCCAGAACCAGCCAGGCAACTCTCGCTTCATAGGCTGTGAAATCCCTTCTTATACTAATTACAGTAATTGGAGTCAGACTTGTTGGGTCCTATTCCGGCTATTTGCCCTACCTTAGTTTTATGCTAAGCTGTCACAGGCTGGAGATGTGTACTGTTTAAATAAATCTGAAAGTTTCACTTAGCCAGGATTATTATAATAAAAGTGTAGTCACAAGTGTTGATGGAAAATGAGGTGGAAATAAATATGCAGGAACTGGGACGTATAGAATCTTAAACATTCACATCATTTTTATTATCTCCCTTTCTCATAGCCTTATGAGGCCTCGGATGCTAATATAAAACCAAAATTAGAAACTTCTCCTCTGAGGATGTTTATTGCCCAGCCTACGATGCACGAACTCTCGGCTCTAAAGCCCTAACTCAAAAAGTGACATTGCGTTACCCTCTGACATGTCAAAACCGGGGCCTCACTGTGGCTGTGGTCGTGAATTATGAACAAATGTGCTCTCTAAGATGACGTGTCTCTCTTCCCATTCTCCCTCCCAGCCTCACAGTGTGCAAAGACACAGAGGACACTCATGATTTCAGTGTACACACACTGTCACTGCAGTCACACTCAGAGTGCACAGCACCTGCACACATGAGCACACAGGTGGGGAGACCTGCTAGCGAAGATTTGCACAACACCCTCCCCTCCTAAGTCTCCTTCCTGTTGCGCTGATGATCAAGATCTTCAGCTGGGCAGGGCTGAGTTATTTGTTTTCCACAAGATCAAGTTGAGCTAAACAGGAAGAAGATTATGGGTTACTAAAATAGGCTTCTCAAAAGAGTTTCAAGTTTTGATTTCCTATATGTAAAGCATTTCTCCTGAATTACAAGCAGAAAGGAAACATTAATTATAGAAAGCTAGAAATATACTTTAAATGTCCAAAGCTAATGGCTATCCCTGCAGATTGGGAGTCATTTTTTTCTAGGGGAATCTGTTCAGGATGGAACATCAACGCACTATCCCAGATGACGCGACCATGATACGGAGAATGTGATCTGCCATCCAAGTGAGTGGGGGGTGACGGCCCCTTTCTCAGTCACTTTTAGGCAAAGCCAACCTCTTCCATAGAAGCAGAAAAGCCCCACTCTTTCCACACTCTGGCTCCATCTGCTCTACTCATTTACCCTGATTCGTTTTTATATAGATGCATGCTTGACTTAAAGATCACCAGGTTTCATGACGGAGTGAACCTTAGCTTGATATTTTAGTATGTGGCTTCTGAGCTGTATTCTTCTGAGCTCTCTTTTTGGAAATGTCCTTGGGGACCAGCAGAACTTTCAGGTCAGTTTCAGGTGGCTTCAGCTCCTACAGGCCTGCAGCCCCCTGGCCTTGCCTCTTACCCTCTGCTTTCCCTTTCTGGTTTAACTCACCCTTACCCTTAAAGCCAAGGGTGAGTTAAGACTCACAGGAAAGCAGGTCTTGCCACCATCACAGTGAATGCCCCATGCTCCTTGCCATATATCCAGAGTGACCTGGTCTGCCAGAATTACCTGTGGAGAAGTAGGTTTTTAATTTTTCCCATTGAAACTCTGTTGTGTGCCAACATAAAAATTTTTGGCCTAATGCACACAGTGTGTTTGCACCTCGACACACATGAGATTGTCCAGATTAACCAAACACTGACTAGTCTCCTCACAGCCAATGAGACAAGGCCTCTAAGTACTGATGTCTCTGCAATGTCAAATGTCCATAAAAGTTTCCAAAACCTTAGATCCAATTTTTACCATCACACTCTGTATCCATTTGTAGTCAGAATTTGTTCAAGGGCCTCACTTTGAGAAACACTAAGAGGAAATTTCTCAGTTACCCATCCACTGAGCAAAATCTAAGTTAGCATGACATCTCATCTTGGGTGGAAATTTATACTATATTAGTATGTGTGTGTTAATGCATATCAAACATTTGAATAAAAATAAAATTGCATGATACTTGAAAATGTTTTACATCCCCTAGCCTTGTAAGCACACGTAGTCACAACACATTACAGTGCTAAATGTCACTGGTTACCTGGGTCAGAGCACTTTTTCAGAGTCTATATCTCCTTTAATATGCACATAGACTAAGAATAAAAACAATCTATCAGCAAAGGGAAAAACACAAGTAGGGCCACCCATTGTTCATAGTAATCAACCATTTGTAAAAATATTTCAATGAAACGTGGTGTTTTGTCATGGAGGAGCCAAGAAGTAGCCAAGTCTAGATATTAACAGGTAGAAGAAATCATTTTATAGTAGTGTTAGTATCTAGATAGTGTGTGTGCTTCAAGTAAGCCAAATTCAATCAAAGAGAAGCCAGACAGATCTTGAAAGTCTGCAAAGAAATAATTTGCCTTCTAGAGTGTGTCAGTCCATCGGTGTTCTTGATAGAGGTTACTGTACTTTACCCAAAGGTTACACATGTCCGTGACCAACTGCCCTATGCTATATCACATCTGTTTCACTGTGAAATATACCTGGGATGCCTCTAGATCCCCATGGTTATGCTCCAGGATAGAATGGCCATCTTATGAACCTGTAGGGGCTTTTCTTTGTGGTATGGTCTGGACATTTCTATCCCCCCACCAATAATTCACATGTTGAAACCCCAATATGGTGTTTGGAGAGGGATCTTTGGGAAGTGATAAGTTCATTAGTGTGGAGCTGTTGTTAACGGGACTAGTGCCCTTAAGAAATAAAGACCCCTGAGAACTCCTTCACCCATTCTATCATATTAGGGCACAGGCTGGTCACCTAAGAATCAGGATGTGGGCCTCTCAGTTTACAAAATCTAACCCAAACCTGATGTTGGTTTTCCCAACTTCCAGAACTGTGCGAATTTCTCTTGTTTATAAGCCACTCAGATGATGGCAGTTTGTTATAGCCACCAACATGATTGAGACACTCTGTCATCCACAAATGGAAATCTAGGTCTGCACATTGTTTATTTATATAATATTTACATTGTATATTTGTCCATTCAAACTTTCTGTTTAATTTGTCCCTATTTGACACTTCCTGTTTTCAGAAAACTGCAGTCATTTAAATCCTTTATTGCTTTTAAAAATGTCTGTTTTCAAACTTGTACATTTTAATTTCATCTTTTTTATTTTGCATTAATTCATATTCAGTTTTGAACTATGAAAAGTTCAAAGAGTGGGGTGGGGCACCATTATTAGTTCACTTCAAAATATAAAAGGAATCACCTCGTTGGTACGCAGTGGTCAGTAACTTGTTTTCAAGTAAATATCTCTGATTTCATGAGTATATTTCATTTCACTTCCGGTGAGCTTTCTGAGGTTTTCTACTTTGCCTGATGAGTTAAGAAAGGTCCGAGTGCTCTTCTACAAAGAGCGCCTCCAGTCTCGAGACAATCAGGCCCCATGTCCACCCTGTCCTTCGCAGTCGCCTCTCTAGTGTGCCCCACCCCACTCTCCCAGGGAATTTGGGGGCTCCCAGACCTGTGGTTGCTGTGACAAACCACAGGTTTGAGAGGTTAGACTTAGGTGGGTAGGGCCAGGTGTGCTAAACTTTTCAATCCATGAAATGAAAATGAAGCTCCACCCACACAAAATACCGATAGCTCCTCTGCTGAAAAGCCCTGCTACCAGGTCTACCTTTTTAAAAGTCATTTGGGGTTGGTTGGTTGGTTTGTTTTACTGTTTGTTACTCACTGGTGACCTCACTCACTGCGATGAATATGAGTGCTCATTTTCAAAGATATTAAAAGTATCGCTATCTTATTTCTGACAATTAAATAATTCACATGCTAGAAATATACCTGTTTTCCGTGGGCTTCTTTCCAGACAGTCTTGCTAACAATGTTCTTTTGCCTCCTAGGAAGGCTAAGGGCCTTTAATTCATGGGTAGGAAATTTTAATACAACCATGGATTTTAGATGCAAATAAATGCCTTCGTCTTTAGTAAAACTGAACAAAGCCCATGTTTCAGCTGGTGGCAACATTTAAAATGGTCTGAATTTGTTTTGCTTTTTATCTTGCTAGATAAATGACCCCTGGCACCACAAGCAGCAGGTTTACCTGCAGGTCTAATGAAAACCTAGTCCCCAGGATTCAGCCCAGAGCTGCTACTGAGCCCGGAGTGAGCTCGACAGTGTGCACTTCCCACAACTTCCCAGGTGGCACGGACTTTACTCTCAGGTAGGTCTTCTGAGTGAGAAGGTGTGTAATCCTCCACTGTTCACAGAGAAAGGTCAGAAGCTCCACTGCAAGACGCGACAGAGGATGGCACCTGGATCCAACAGGCTCGTCCAGGGACCTAATGCTACTCCTGTTCTGGAGAATATGCAGCCAGCAGAGTGCTCCTTGCTTGGAACCCCAGTGCAGGGATTCACTGAAGCCTCCAGAGAAATCCTACCACCCCACAGCTTGGGAAATGGCTGTTGACCCTTTAGGGTCACATTCTCCTGATGTGCCCTCTGAGCAGAAAGCTGCCTCTGCCAAATTTAGATGAAGGATGCTCTATGCCTTTCAGACTTCAGCGAGCTGCTTCATACTACAGTCTCAGTTCATCCCACAGTGTTCCCAGAGCTTCAGTAGCATTTCTGTTCTCCACTTGATACCTTTAGTTTATACCATTACTTTCATATAAAAATATTTGTATCTCCAAGAATTTTTGACCTGGATTTTAATAATGGGCTAAATCATGCTCCAAAATTTTTGACCATGACACTTCTAAACATCATTCATTTATGCACAAATAACTGAGATATGAGGAAATCCAACTAAAAGTTGGATTTCAATTTTATATTTTAACATTTGTTGGAGAGTTTTTCTTATGTATACTGTTGTAAGTCTCTTTTGTTTAGAAATATAGTCATTTAACTTAGTGCAACGGAATCATGCTCATTGTGCTGATGTGTGCACATGTTTATCACATGTTTTGTATGAACCCATTTATAAGGTTCCAGACTTTCTAATGCATAAATTACTAGACATGATTCTTAAAAGGGATTTTGCAAGCTTGAAATCTAAGCTTTTTCCAAAAGATTCCTGTTAATCTGCTTGGAGCAGTGATGAGCACCTTGTTATTACCGGAGGGGTGAAGGCATGGCTGCCTGTAGCCTCCTTGAAGGTTCAGCAGTGACATATGGGTGCTAAATAAAGGCTTGTCAGGTTAGAATAGTCAGTGCACTGATAATGCTTCCTCAGGAAAAGCACCAAATGGAACAAGGGCCTATTCAGAAAAGCTTGGTTTGAGATATGCCATTACAATGGAACTCATCTAAATGACAGCGTGGCTTAAGAGTAGAATTCTGACTCCCAGGGCAGGAAATTCTAGGGCAGGAACCAAAGCCTATCTTAACTCTTGACATGTGGCCAGAATCCAGGTTGTTTTTCTCCTGTTTCTGGCTTTTGAGACTTGTGAATTTGGGAAGATAAGAACAGAACAGCATATTAGCTCTCATATGTGACACTTGTCAGACGGACTTGCTTCCCTGCTCACTTCTGGTTGAGAACAATCTAAAGCTCATGTTAAATCCTGATGTGGAAACGTAAAGAGGCACGAAGGTGTGTGAGCCTTAGAAGAAGCCTTCCTGCCTTCCTTTACCTTCCAGGCTTATTATATATATGATCTAAAGGCACTCTAGAGGACCACCCAAGACCACAGATCCATAAATGTTACTTTTTTTTTCATTTCACCTTGTACCTTTAAAAGAATCTACATTTTGTACCATTACCTCATGACAAGATTCTGTGAGATGTATCTGGTCCCTTCACAGAAATATCAAGGAAAAATTTTTGTGAAAATAATTACAAAGAATGAAACCTCTTAAGTTAATTGGATCCTTTTCACTAATTCCCATCAAGGGCATGAAAGCTCCTACTTAGGTGATCTTTCAAATGATTAGTGTAGGTATTCAGGAAGTTCTTTTGGTTATCTTATCTAAGTCACTCTAGCTGTAATTTCCCCTTGTTTTGTTTTTGATAAAGAAAATGATTCTATTTCTACATTATGGACAATGATGGTGGAGTTGTGATATATTTAGAAAAACATGGGAAGATAACAGAAAAGGCAACAGGAAAATATGTTTTTAATTATTTACATACTGTTATTACACATAGTGTGTGTGTGTGTGTGTGTGTGTGTGTGAAGAAAGAAAATCAAGATGCATATGACACAGTAAGGTCTCATTTTATTTATGCAATACTCAAGCAGAGGATATTTTTTAAAATTTTTTTAGTTGTTGATTGGCTTTTATTCATTCATTTATTTATATGCGGTGCTGCGGATCGAACCCAGTGACTCCCACATGTGAAGCAAGCGCTCTACCACTGAGCCACAATCCCAGCCCAAGCAGAGGATATTTAAGCAAACTCAGTAAGTCCAGTCATCATGTTTATGCTTAAAAACAATATCTAGAAACTCTGAGAACACAATAACATACATCAACAAGTTTACTAAATTATATCATTGCATTCTCATTTGAGTGCCTCACAATTTTATAAATATTGCATTCATCACCAAAGCTATCCAAGAACAAATGTTGGGCATTTGTGATGTGAACTAACCAATCCATATGTACCCATGCTTTCCAGTAGTTTTCCAGATGAAATGTCCGTAATAGCTGTGTAAAGTGATAGGAAATAAGTCAACCCCACCTTAGCTTCTAGGTAATCATGGCAGCCTAGAATGACATTGACATCCATGCCAGTTATCCACCAACTGCACAATCAAGATTTGTGGGCTTAATCCAGACAGATGGCACCTGGGTTTGGCTGTGTTCACTGTGAGAAACAGCATGGAGGTAGATCTCCGTGTAAAGATGGGAAGCCGGGAAGTCAACTGTCTGCTCACAGATCACCCATATTTGACCACTCCATGGAACACAGCTGGATACTTTGAGAAAGAAGCTCAAGCTTCAGTTTTGGACAAAATCATAAGAATGCTTCAGCTTTTAAAATTTTAAAAGGTTACAATCCCTTTGTTTTAGTATTTTCATAAACAGGATATAAAAGAAGTATAAAAGTCCAAATCTTGTAAAAAAGATAAGATACACAGAAAAAGTAATCATAAGCAGGGTTTAAGTCCTTTCTACAGCATTTACTTGTGTTAGATCCGTTAATTCTTGGGTCTAGACCACCACAAGGTAAATGTTACAGTACACCGTCTTCACCTTGCAACTGAACTTACTACTTGTGTGATCACGTGTGATACTGAATATAAAGGTCAACGGAACACTAAGGAGAGAGGAAGAGAGTGAGATGTTGCTGGAGAAGACTTAGATGAGCAAGTGTTTGGCTGTTATTATATCCCTGGGTGAGCATTAGCTGAACAGAGAGGCTGGACGGGAAGAGGGTAATTATGGAGAGAATGAGGAAAAGCGTGAGTGTGAGGAGGGCATCTGACCCCGACAGGACTGGCTCTGCTGCTCAAGTGGACGATGATTTCCACAGAGGTATCAGGGTGGAGAGAAGGCCAGGGACGCAGGGCTAAAAGGCTGGGTAGAAAGCCTCTGACAACTTCACTCAGAAATCCTTTCCCGGAGGGCACAGAGAGTCAGAGCAATGTCCACTCCGATCAGGGTGCTCAGCATTAAGCTGGTAGTCACCATTTCCAGAAAGCATCAATTCACAGACTATTTGACCAAAAAAGTAATCAAATGCTAAGATGTGGAAATTAGAAAATCCACAACAAACAAAAATAGATATCAATGTCTTGAGTTTTGGAGACCCAGGAGAGCAGACTACACTCACATGGGCCTTAACTAGGGTCCATCATCCCATGTCACAGCTAAGTAACTTCCCACTGTCTGCCTGGAAGAGGAAAATGTTAGTCTGAGGCACATGTGTAGGGAGTCCGGATGGAACAACACTCGGGAAGACTCCTGCAGAGGTCTCCTTCTGGGTTGAGAAGGCCCCAGTTTAGAATTGAAGAGGAAAGAAGGATTGTGTGTGGATTTTGTTTTGAAAGTTCAATTGATATAATTGGGCTGGAGTAAATTAATAGAAAAGGTAAGGAGGAGGAACTAGTTCACACAATGAGAAAGCTTAAATATTGAAGTTATAAAATTTAAAAAAAAAAAACACTAGTATTTTGAATGTTTCCAGAGAACAGACTTTTAATTGCATTATTTTACCATTAGAATATGTGAAAGATTAAAACATTGAGTTTATTCATGTACTCGCTGGTACCTTACTCAAAATTTTAGACACACCGGGAAAAAACCAAATGCTAAACCAAAGGATATTGTCTTATTTTGTGTCTAAGATATTTTTGAGTACACAGATTTCTTGTCTAGCCCATTACAAACAATTTTCAAAATATGATATATGTGGGCTGGGGCTGTAGCTCAGTGGTAGAGCGCTTGCCTAGCATGCGTGAGGCACTGGGTTCGATCCTCAGCACCACATACAAATAATAAATGAATAAAATAAAGATCCATCAACAACTAAAAAAAATTTTTAAAAAATATGATATATGTTCTTAATAACCTACATTGAACACTTTGATAGGAAGTCTGTTTAATGCAGGCTGCTCCGGTGTCCCCTCTTCATAAGACAGATTGCAATTCTCATGCTAGCTTTGCCAAATTGAAAATAAATATGCTGGTGGAAAACAATCAGACTGCGATTTAGTTAATGAAACCACATCCCTGATGACTGGGTACCCATGCTGGGTAAGAGATGTCAGTTTTGAACCTGAGGGGCAGCTAAATTGAGACCAGAAAATCTATAGATCCAATGATCCTGCTTGGTACTGATTTACATGAGTAGGTTTGTGACCCAGATGTCTGTCAAGGAAGTTGGAAATGATATGCAGATGAGTGATGGTTTGCTATGTAGTTCACTTGCATCTCTTAAGTGAATTTGGAGGTTGCCCAAAGCAGCAGTATTGACTAACTTGTTTGTATTGTTATTCCTAATCCACTCCTGACAGCATGGTAACAGTTTTTGAAATCAAGCTTATTAATACATGATCTCTATATTTTAGAAAATATTTTTGCCTTCTATTTTATTTAGGCTTTAACTGTAATCTGAAGATCTGAAGATAATTTGAAAACTAGAATAGATTTCTGATAAATTTGATTGACCCAAGTACTGAAGGAGAATACAAAAGGAAAAAAAAAAACAATCAAATAAGCAAAGCGGACTTCAAAATCACATTGCTTCTTAATTTTCTTTAAATTCTGTATTTGCTCTAAGTGCACATAGACAAAATAAGCACAGGATGGTTTAACCAGACATTCACAGTGTGTGATTCCAAGCCCATCAGACCATCGGCTGGATTTCATTTGAGTTTATTTTCTGAGTTGTCTTGGATGCTCTCCTTCCGGGTATGTCTTCTCTTCTGTCTCATGTATCATGTCTTATTTCACCTCTTCTGACAGCATGTCAAGCATTAGCTGCAGAATAATCTGTATGCACAGTGGGAGAGAGAGGCAGACCAAATACACACTAAATGGGGAAGCAGAGTTTTCCAGCGGTGGATACATTATTCTCTCTGGTAAAGATCTGCTGAGCATATGAGACAAGCTCATGGATCAATAGGGAGAACTTTTAAATGTATGAGCATCCTATGAAAATTTATATCTTGACTAAAGATATGTTTGGATAGTATAGCGATATTCTCATAAAATTTTTGGAGTGATACATGAGAAATGATGGAAATCTTAATATAAAAAGCACATGTTAAATCCTTGCAAATGATTGAGCCGTCCTTCTGCCTTATAAATATATTGATTTTCATTTTATCCTGATCTTTCATAGTAGTTGAGTTCTATATATCTTAAGAAATCCAATGACAATAAAACACAACTGATATTAGTGCAAGAAGCTTAGGCAGGGAAAGCAAGATACCCCAGGTCATGGAGAAATGCACTGGCTTTAATTCTTCAGATGTATCCACTGAGGATATCATTTTCTTTACCAACACATGATGCATACATTCATTTATTTGATATTTTTTCTTCACTTCACTGTCTACAAGATGGACTTGGAAAAGAAATTCTGTTAACGTTTATAATATACTATCTTAAATGCTAACATTTCTTAAAGATATTTACCCTCAAGACATATTTTAGGTCTATTTGTTATGGGAGGAGATTCAGAAGAGACCTTAAAATGAAGTTTCCTCTCCTTTTTCTGGTCTTCTTACAAACAGGGAAATGGTTTCTGAATTAGTGAATATTCCACTGAGAACCCAGCAGGTGATTCCAAATTAAATTCACAACCTTCCAGGATGACATTTTCCTTAGAAAGTCCCAGGATATAGCTTTACCAACTGGATTCAAACCAAACCTCTTTATGACAAAATATAAATCACCAAACTATGAAATCAAGAACAGTATTCTCAATTAAAGCACAATGGCTAGGAAGGAAGAAATGAACTGTTAACGTGCATTGCAATAGAGATTTAAAATTGTGTATGACTTAGGAAAATTCCTTACTTTTCAAGTTTTATAGTATCAACAATTCAATTGCATTAAAGATGTTGATGAATTTAGCTAAAGAATATTTTCATGTATTTTCTTCATACTTTAATGTTCTTCTTTTTCTACTTCATATAAGGCTGTCTTTCAACTCAGTGGAATCAGTTAAAAAATACAGAATATAGAAAAGAAATATGCAGAGTTTTCTATGAAGAATAGCATGTTTATTTAAAGATAATTTCTTTTCATACATTTTAAAATTGATCAATCCACTAAAGCTATTTTGGAAACAAAAAGAATGATTTAAATTTTGCTGGGTTTTACAGGGATTATTATGCTTATAATCCCAGCTACTTGAGAGGCTGAGGCAGGAGAATTGTATGTTTGAGGCCGACCTGGAAAATTTAGCAAGACCCTGTCTCAAAATAAGAAATAAACAAGGCTGGGAATTTAACTCCATGGTAGAATGTTTGCTCACAAAGCATGGGGCTCTGGGTTTAATCCACTATAGAGTTAAAAAAAAAGAAAAAAGAAAAAAGTTGTCAATACACTTACTTCAATGGGATTAGTTTCCCACAGGTGTGTTAGGAATAAAGCAGAGTCTGTTCTGAAAACCATTTTTATTCTGCATTAAAATAACAACATAACTTATTGGATTTAGCATGTTTATTGTGCAAGTATGCGGCAAATGATATATAATTGCAATTTATTGATTATATTGAAAAATAGATACAATGAATCCTAATAAAAAGTAATGAATGTACTATTCTGGCTAATCATGTTTTGTGACATTTGTATTTCTTTGATTTTGAACTCAAACCTGTTATGAACAACCAAAAATTCTGTTATTATAATTTCAAAATATTTGAAGTAATCTGATGGCCCCAACATTGTTTAATAAAAATTATAAAACTTTACAGTAATAATTACATTAATGTCACAAAAACTTGCATAAAGCATAACAATAATAAAGGTTGTTTTGGCATTTGTGTTTTTTATATGAAAATCAGGAGAAAATTTATAGTTATTTGAGTGTTCCTTTTTGGTAAGATTTTTATTGAATTGCAATACTTTCAATAATTTGAAGGCATCAAATTTACAAATAGATTGATCAGTTCTTATAAATTAATATCATTCTAAGCATTATCAATTTGATTTATACAGCTCTTCATCATATCAGTAACTCATTTTTAAAAATAGGCATCTATTATTTATATAGTAAAATTAAATTTATTAGTAAAAGTATTATTTTATAATATTTGAACATCTTATTTGCAAAAGAGAAGAGTGAACAATTACGTTGTCTCATAATTTAGCAAGTATTTAGTAATTTCACTTATTTCTTCTTTTATCACCATGAATTTTATTTTTAAAAAACTAGTAGTCATTGTTAAATGATAAAAATCAAATGATATTTTTTCTGTATTCACATCTATTTAGCTATTTTAGTAATGAAAATACTTTCAAACAACTGTATACGTTCCATTCAAATTCTTTCCTGATTTGAAATTTTGTGAATTCCTCTGAATTTTGCATTTTAGCTTGAAATGTTGAAATTACATCAGCAGGATGTAGAATTTATCTCTTATTTCATCAAATTGGAAGTGGAATCTCTCCAAGATTTTAGGCTCGACATTTAGGATACTTCTAAGAGGAGATGAGCATCCCTGGAGAAGAGATTGCTAATTTAGACCTCGCAGTGCCAGGTAGACGAGTGTGCTCCGTTTAGCCATTCACTGTGATATAGCATCAGGAGCCTGGTGTTCTGAACTGAAAAACAGGTATGAATGGTTAGACATCATATGATCTGAAGGGAGAATGTTTACATATAATCTTAAAGGAGAAATATATTTACTAAAATAATTCTCAAACAATTGTTTTTTACAGGATCCTACTAAAAGTACATGGCCTTATTTGGTTATTTTTCTATCACCTTTCTTCTTTTTCCGACTCACTAACCATTAGGTCAGTTAGGCTTTTCTCTGATTCAGAAGGACAAGCTTACTTTGGGAGTGTGTGGCTTCTGTGGTGGGAGATCCATGAGCTCACAGGTGTTATGTTTCAACTTAGCAGCTCCTCAGGTCTAACCTTCCCACATGAAAGCATCTGATAGGTTTGCATTAGAGATGGACTGGCAGAAGCTTTACCAGCAACTTCCACAGAACTTTCTTCATGTAAGTTAGAAAGCCAGAGCTGCTGCTAAAATGTCTGGTGTGAGTACGCCTCCTTTTCTGCTTTTTGTTTTCCCATTTGAAAATACAGGGTAAACACTCAAAAGTTCTTCCTTTCATTGCTACTTTAGACTTGTTCTGTGCCAGTGGGTGGAAGTAAGATAGTTACTCTTCACTCAACATGACCCACATTGAGAGCAGCCGCCTCACTGCCAGTTTCCAGTCCTGCTTTTAAGTACACCTTGCTAGTTAGTTGAAATTTTTGTAACTCAAGTAGGAAATAAGGTGATATTCCTGCTAGTTGTGGTACTGTTTCTATAGTACAGTGCTGCTGAACTCTACTTACCCCCAACTTTCACTGTGCACTGACTGCATGCCAGTTACTAAGCTCAGTTCTTCACACTGATGATGACATCAATACTTCAAAATATTCACTTAAGGTAAATATTGATAATACAATGACACAAAAATAAGTAATTTCCCTAAGATCACAGAACTCTGTAATCAGCTCAAATAGAACAGCAGAGGAGCCAATGGATGGCCTATATATCTCTGAACATTGCAGTGTTTTTAACCATAATACACAACTTAGACCTAATCCACTGGTTATTTTGCTTAATTTTATCAAGAGAATGAAGTCAGAAGGCAAGGTATGTCTCCCACGTGTGTACTATAGGTTTAACTGCATTGCATTAAACAGATACTCTTTCAGATGGAAACTGAACATTCTTGATAGAATAGTTAGATTTTAAAAGAAAATAAGACTGACTTCTTTTTACATCTTTCCCTTTAGGACTGAGTGGTGAAATGACAGCTAACTGCTATAAACTAGACAAACTCCAACTGTGTTTATTGCTTTATACTTGACTCTAGAAAACAATGTGAAATGTCTTTAGTTATTACAGAATCCAGAAACCCTGAGCACATGTATCACAAACTTCCTACACATTAAGGGAAAAGCCATTGTACCTTGTCCAATTTTTCAAACACTTAGGCTTCATATACCTGAAGGAAATGAATATTTTTACTTTTATATGTATCTCAACAGTTCTCTAAACGTTCATCTTATTAAGTGCTTATATCAGTCAATATCAAAACAAAGATACATGCTAGGTATTTTTTTACAGATTTAATAGCAGAGGGAAAGCCATGGAAAATATAAATATGTATATAATTTACAATTTTCAAATCTTTCAATATTTTGTACATTTTCAAAAGGAAATTATATATACACACATGTATGTACACATCTACAAATACACTCAAATATTTATCATGTAAGCATTTGAAATATCTTACTGAGTCAATTAGCTTTGATACTTCCATAAAGAATAAGGAATTGTTGTATAATGTGGCATGAAAGTTTAAGTGAGTATGGTAAAAAGATAAATATGCTGAAATACAAGATTGAAATTTGTTACTATCCTTCTCTTAGCCTTTATCACACTGTGTTAAAGTGGTATCCATTCAAGCTGGAATTACTGTCAGACATTGTGTTCCTACGAGGAATTAATTCTAGCTTCATCTGTGACTTTAAACTTCAACCCAGTACTGGTAAACAATTAGTACTAAACAGATATTTGTTTCAGCTGATAGAAGAAACAAGTCTTTCCTATTAATAACAGCAATTGAGATGTTACGAGTTTTTCAAATACATAATTGGACTGAGAGAAAGAGAGAGATCCTGGAGACATCAAACTTACGGACAAATTGAAGGTTAGAAAACTGAACTGACCTGCTCTAAGTTGCTACCTTGTGCTAATTTCCAAGGGAGAAGGACAAAGGATATTTATTTAGTAGTGTCTCACGTACAAGGACATTTTTATTCTTTATTTCTCTTGGTATCAACAGGTTTTGTTTAGCACTACAGTCACACAAGTCAGCAGAAGGTAATGGTAAATCATGGAATTTGGAAATATTTTACTAAAGAACAGTAGTAAAAATTGACTTTACTGCTATGTAAACTTGCCATTTATTATGTGTTGCAAATTTTTTGGATTCATCATTCAAAAAGTGGATAGTTATTTTATAGGTGGTTAATTTTTGCAACAAAGTGTATCATTGGAGTTAATTCATGAATATGAAATTGCAATCTGGTACTTAGATTTTAGTAATAGGATATGGCTTTTTTTAGAAAGAATTGCAAAATGAGCTGATTGGCAAGGATAAAAAAGTCTGAACTGTTTTAATTATTAAAGTAACAATTTTACAAGAAGCAGAAATATTTCTGGGGAAAAAGTGGTCTAGAAAAGTGAGAAATTTTGAGTAATACCCAAGATTGTTTGATTCACGGTTTAAATTATTCTTATATTTCTTATCTTTAAAACTAAGCTAGAAGATTTCAGAAGAGCTTTCAAACTTATTTTTCATTATCATTTGCAAAGTCTTCCAAAAAATTGTCTAGTGGTGGTTTTTGTGAGGTACAATCTAGTTTGGAGACACAATTTTTTTTTTCACTCTGAAATGAAGTAAGGACTCATAGCTTTGTGTCATGTGATCACATCTTTCCTGAATCACATTTCTAGAATACTTATGATCATAGAAGTTCAAAAACTCATTCATGTTTTCCTATTATTCAATTTCTCACAGCATACATTCAGATTAAATAATTTTGTATAGTATTATGTACTGTTAGAGTCTGGCTTTTACTGCCACTCAAACTGGCATAAAAACAAATTACTCTTCCTAAGTTTAAATGGTCACAGAATATCCATTAAAATTCAAATCATTAGAACTAGAAATATAACTTTGCTTTTTGGACGGATCCCTGTGTGAGCTGACATCTCTCTTCCACCCCTCTGAAATTATATTGAAATATGCTACTGCTGATGATTGGGTGTAAATTACAAACAATTATATTTAATTGAGGAATTCTGTTTTACAAAAATAAAATAAATGATTGTTTAGGTAGGATTTATCAGAAGTAGAAAGGCTTTGATTCAACAATGCCTGCCAAGTTGAAGTCTCAAATTTTACTGAGAGAAACAGAGCTTTGTTTGGGTGTGAAGCTGACTGCTACCTAAACAGAACACATCTGCTGGTGGTTTTACCTTCAACACCTACATTTAGCTTCCAGCAGTATCTTCACATTTCACAGTGTAATACGAACATGTCCGTAATGATTTCGCTTGAGCCGTTCAAAGTTTGTGGCCATGCTCAGTGAGAATACTGTAATTTTAATATCAATTTTAATATCATGATTTATTCTCAAATCATCATTGGTTGTTTTGGTCAACTGCTGGGGGACATTCCTTGCTTTCAGTATCACTGTCTGTATTCTGGAGTCCATAATAATAACAACAGATAATTATGCAGCAATCCACAGGGTAATATAGATTTTCACATGTAGACTGGGATGCTTGTGGGATAAAGACTTTAGGGGAGCTGATCTACTGTTGTTTTTTTCATTCTAAAGGGGAAAAGGATCGTTCTTTTTCCACGTTATTACTTCACAAGTGGCATAAGAAGATACAGGATTTGGTTACAGGGAAGGGCCTTGGGTTACATGTGAAAATTCATTTTGACAGTGAATAGTGTGTCCAAGAATCTCTCCTCCTTGGACACACTATTCAAATTCAGGTTTATCCCACTGTGATTATGGAAGATTTAGGTCCTGTGCTTGATGATAGGAAATTAGATATTTGATATAATGGCCAAAAACTTATATAGAGAAATGATTGTGAGCATGCACTTGGATTACAGTGTGTAAAACAAACAATAGTTTTTATGCTCTCATAATCAATTGGACTGCAGAAGTGTATTTACAAATATCATTTTATTTTGTATTAAATAAAAGAGAAGCAGAGGCAGATGGAAAGCTATCTTCTAGGATGACCACTGGATCTCAGGTGTTTTGTCCACTTACAAAATCAGCTAAAAGGGGCACCTGGAAATTTCCTACCCTAACCCAGATAGTCTTCAATAGAAATCACAGGGTTTTAGTTTCTATTTTCCAGATTGAAAAAAATAAAGACCGAAGTAGTGTTTATGTGGAACTTGAGTCCCTGGTCCCCTACGCAGCTGTCTTTTTACTTCTGACATTTTAGATACACTATAACTCATTCTTTGTTAAAGTACTCTACATGTGTTTTCTTTTTAAAATTTTAAGTTTTGATTTTAAATTATACCAGATAAATTACATTTTTAAATATATACAAATATGCTACAAAAATATCATCAAAAATTATATGCAAAAGTAGAGAAGCATCAAAGAAAGACATTTTTTTAAAAACAACATGTTCACTGGGTGCAGTGGCGCATGCCTGTAATCCCAGCAGTTTGCAAGGCTGAGGCAGGAAGATCGTAAATTCAAAGCCAGCCTCAGCACGAATGAGGTGCCAAGAAAATCAGTGAGACCCTGTCTCTAAATAAAATACAAAACAGGGCTGGAGTTGTGGCTCAGCAGTCGAGTGGCCCAAGTCCAATCCACGTTATCCAAAGGAAACAAACAAACAAGAAAAGAATATGTTCTTTTATGGGTAACTTTTTCATCCATTCCTTGGTGATGGAGTTAGTCAATAATATTTCCCCCTTTCTTGCTGTAACCTAAATTGGCATGTGTGATGCATGGCTTTATGGGACTGTGTTCCACATCAATACAACACAAGAATGCTATTAAAACTTTTGCATCTATTTCCTCAGTTCAGTCTGGTATCAAAATATAAAGAATGTAACTAGACTTTCGCAATGATCAGATAAGGGGTCACATAATATTAGTAAGTGAAGAATGTAACTTTCATGATCTAAATTTTGGAGAGGTGGTCCAGCATCTCAGAGATGGTGCTAAGACCACCTGCACTCCTGTTGTCTACAACTTGATTTGTGGGGGGATCATGTCTGTATGCTCCCCCGCCATGCCTAAATGCTTAGCAAACAAACCTATTTCACGAAATATGTGAGCTAATTATGTGAATACAGCAAAAAAGTGGAACTCTTTGGGACTTTCCCTGTCACACCATCATATGCTGGGTACAGAGAACAGAAACCAACCCTACTTTCTTTACTTAAGCCACAGGTCAACGTGTTCAGCATGGGCTCAGCTTTTAGAATAGAAGGAATAGCCACAGATCCTGACAGAAGGGGCCTGGTCTGTGGTCTCATGTAGGCCCTTCCTAGGGCTGAATCAGCTGCCTGAGGGTTCTCTTCCTTCTAACTTACCATATAGGACCAGCTAATGGGAAAGAGACTCAAAGCGGCCCTGCTTTTCTAGGGCAAGGACAATATCTCACTAGGCAGCCTCTTACAAAGAAGACTAATTTCACCCCAGAGAAACTGAGTATTATTCCCAGAAAAGAAGATACAGAGTGGTCATCAAAAAAAGGCCCTTACTTTGTTGATCCTGAATTCCAATGTCCCTTCCTCCAGGAAATCATTTCTGATTCCCCTAAGCTCCTCTCAGTATAGCAGCCTTCAATGTAGAAGCATATGCCAAATACCCAGAGTTACAAGACTCATTGAGGACAGGAGCCACCAGCCTGCACCATCAAGAAACATAAATTCTAACAGAAGATGGGCATCCCATCCTGACATTACTTGCTTTTCTCCAGATCCCAGTGCCTTGTGCCTTATGTAGACCTCTTTCTCCATCAGGAGATTTCAAGACTCTTCAATTATTTTCTCATACGTAGGTGTCTGCATTTCCTTTAACATCTGGTGCATTGTGTATCACCTGGAGCACACTGGTGAACACCTCAAAATTTATCTTAAGTGTAACGTCTCTGACTTGGTCTCCTGCCTTGGATGACTTCTCTACATGTACAATGAAATCTGAACTCAGAACACTTCTTAGAGCATTTCAAGACCTTCCCTTAGCCTACCTCCAGGTTCACGATGATCATACCATTCTTGCAGTCCACGCTCTAACCCTACCCTCTAGCCAAAATTAACTTATCTTCCACTTTGATGTTCTTCCATTTAATCATGATTTATAATGCTATTATTGCAGACGAACTGTGCTTTACATTGGAGTGTCCTGTGTATGTTTCTATGATACCCTATAGATTTTGAGGCCCCTAGAGAAAAGGAATTATTAAATAATAGCTCCTTTTCCACATCTAATAAGATGCTATGCACATGGTGGGAGGAAATTATTAACTAATTTTTTAAAGAATGGTAATTTTGCTCATTTCTTAAAATCTTTTTTATATGTATTATATTCCTGCATTATACTAGCCATCTGGGAAGAGAGTTATGTAAAATATATTTCTATTCCTTAACGATATTAGAATGTAAAATAATTGGAATAAATTGTTAGAACAGAAATAGAGGTATAATATAGACATTATAAAGGGAATGGTCAGTTCTTTTTAGATGGTCAGGAAAGATTATACAGAAAATATGAGTTGGATCTTAAAGGAAAAATGGGTTATGACTCTTACAGACAAAGATGCAGAGTTGTCCAGGTAAGAGATAACAGTGAGATAAACAGATGCATGTAGGATTACGGAGGTGAAATATCCAGTTCTGGGGCAAAATAGAAAGACATTGAATTAGGTTATTTGGGAGGTAAGAGCCCGGATTTTATATAAACTGTGAAATTGTACATACATAGATATTTCATAATACATACAATTTAATAATCTGTTTCAGCTAGTAGAGACCCATTGAAAAGTTTTGGAGTGAAGACATACACTTTGGGTAGCCCATCGGGACATCCTAGGGGAGGAGCTCAAGGGACACTAGTAGGAGGAACAGCCTGAGTTTATTCAGCAGCAACAGCGAAACCAAAGAGTGGACAAGCACGTGGTAGCTGATAATAAGAGAGTCTGAGATGGAGCCACTTCCAGGGTTTCATGGGAGATAGGAGGAATGGATGCTGAGGGAAGGATCTGGGAAGGAGGATGTCCATGAAAGAATTGTGGTTATTGAGGGGTGGAAAGAGAGGCAAGTCAGAAGGGGGCGCTCGGCGGAAAGACAGGAGGAGGGCAAAGTCCAAGGGGCAGAGACTGAACGGAGGAGGGAGAAGAGAATCCTTGTGAGTTTCAACATTTACGTGTGGACACAAAAGGTATCTATCTGCAGAAAGACAGCAGTGTGGGCAGAAGGAAGAAGGGGTGGAGAATCTTTATCCCGAACACTGAATGTGCAATTAGGGAGCAGGGTACTTGACACGAGTAACCTTTGAATTGATGCGACCACGCGTGTTGGTCAGTGAAAGGCCAGTGGAGTGCTCATGCGCACTTGGCCCTGCAGACCGTCCCCCAGATTCAGTGGGCAGGGACTGCTTACTGCACCTCCCAGGATTCGCTGTGTGTTTGCTACATGCAGCATGTATTTGGAAATAAATACAATCCAGAAAATGCTCAAAGAACCAGGGTGCCATCTCCTAGGGACACATAAACCTACCTTCCTAAAACTTGCTTAAAATTTTTAATTTATAGCATACATCCTTTAGTTTTTTTCCAGTTTAGCTTAACATCTTAATTCCATTTGGAAGATCATTCATATAGCAATATGATTACTCTTATTTTTACCTTTGAGAAGTATTATGATTTAGGGCAGATATTTTGACAGCTGTTTAACATATGAATTAATGTGGGCTGCCAAATAATACATGATGTTCTACCACAGTATAGATGCAGGTGTCTCAAATAGTTATTTAAATGCCGAGCAGAACTGACTAGCCAACATAGGAAGTAATTTCTCTTCTTTGTACATTTATTACTCATTGTAACTGAACATATTTGCATTCTGGTGTAAACATCATTCACCCTTGAGTTTTGTTGGTGAATTCACCAAAGAACTACTGTTTTATTTGTCCACACCTTGTAGCAGTTCTGGAAGGAAGAGCTAAAGAGGCCTTATTTTAAGAATGTTTTCTAGAAGACTCACCATGATTGATGACTTGCATCATACACGTGAGTGCGTCTGTAGTATACCACTGTTCTCTTCCATGAGTCATAGCTTAAAATTGTAGTGTCCCACTTGGGATGAGTTTATGTTTGTCATGTATTTAAATACACAGATTTTAGCAGGGTGATAAAAATTATGAACAAATTTTTCAGTCTGTTTATAAAATATAATATAATGCAATTCTCTCCAATTAAAATCTTGTCAAGATTTGCATAATGGCATACATTGTGGGGTAAGTGAATTAAAAATTAAGTATACTGCCTGCTGTCTGTATTCACAGATTCTGCATCCACAGATTGAACCAAACACAGATCTTGCAGTAAGTAGTTTGGCCCATGATGGTGTCATGTGTCCTTGGGTAGTGAGTCCTGGAACCCCTGTGGATACTGAGGAATGCATTATTTTTGACAATTTATGATATAAATAATTTTCATAGGAACCATCCCTTTGTTAGAATTAGTCTTGACTTATGGGTTTAGGATGATTCCATGATTGAGGTATGAAAACTTTGTGTAAAATGTGAACTCCTGTGTACTATCCTATTGCTAAGTATAGAAGGGCATTGTGCAGACCCTCAAATATAATACAATATCACTTTCAAGTTCTCAACACTGATGCATTTTTTTTATACCAAGGATTGAACCTAGGGGCACTCAACCACTAAGCCACATCCTCAGACCTTTTTACTTTTTATTTTGAGACGGGGTCACACTAAGTTGCTTAGGGACACATTAAGTTGCTTTGAACTTAACAATCTTCCTGCCTCAGCCCCTGGAGCTGCTGAGATGACAGGCATGAGCCACCATGCCCCAGCTCTGCTGCATCTTTAAACAAAAGTATGTAAACTATTTTAAAAACATATTTATTGGACTTTATTTCATTAATAGTTAAAATTGCATGTCAGGAATTGAAAGAATGGCTATTATATTATGCACTATTCATCACATACTATTTTTGATAGTTTTTTATTGTATTAACCATAGGTCAGTTAATGATCCAAAGCATGTTTTTAGTTCATAAATGCTATTTCTGTGATGCTATCAAGTGCCTTCAAAGATTTTTACATGCCTTCACTAAACTGACTGGTGACTTCACTCTGGATAAAATATAATACAAAAGAAAAATATGCTTAAACATTAAGCAATCTATAAATGTTCGTCGAATGAAAAAATATGACCAAACTGTTCTTGTAAAATCTGAGGAATTTCAAATACAGAGATTTTCCCCATTTTCTTTAATTTTTCAAAATATTACGTGATTCAAAAATCATATGCACAATTTAGACTCGTAGCCATTTTTAGAAACTATAATTTTTGATTCAAAAGAAATCTGCAATCTTGCAAAAATGAGACTCAATTTAACAGTGTGTTTCCAAAGAGACTGTAGCTGCTTTCCTTTCTTCTTAAACAAGAGCCTTGTGATGGTATCTCTTAATATTCTATGCACAAAGGAAAAAATAAAAGCAACAGAAAACCCCATTGGGCCTATCAATACATGCAGGGGGACTAGAGCCGACAGGACGTGGTGTGGAAGTGAGGACGACACGGGGTTGACGCCAGTTCTCCATCTGACTGGCTTGTTCTCAGAGCTCAGAGAACTTCCCTGGCAGTGGGCCCTCAGGACCACCACAGGGCTCCTCTGCATTTCAGTTTCTTCATCTGGACCAGATGACTCTAAGGCCACTGCCCCAGCTTAGAATTTTGTCTTTTATTTTCAGATTAAAATTTAAGCACAGATGGCATCAAATCTAGTTTTTTTTTTTTTTTTCAGACCAAAAAAAGAAAAAAAGAAAAAGAAAGTTCTTTATCAACCTGATTTATACACTTTTCCTTGTATAATTGTATAATGTTTCTAATACAACACTGGATTTTTGTATATATTTATAAAGTGAAATATAAGATGATATTTTAGTAGGACACATACATTGCTTTGTTAAATACACTGGCTTTATTGCTAACTATTATTTGGTAATATATAAAATTTTAAGAGATCCAGCTCTGAATTTAGCATTTGTTTCTTCAAGGTTTTTAAAGGTTTTGTTTTTGATTAACATAATGATTTTACATATTTATGCAGAGTGTGAAATTCCAATACATGTATACAATAATATAATGATCAGAATAAGGTAACTGGTATATTCATCATTTTAAATATATGCTCTTGATAGGTGTTGGGATTGCTCCAAATCCTGTTTACTAGTGATTTTGAAACTATATATAATAGTTAATATATTTTATATATAAACTATATATAATAGTTTATATATAAACTATATAATTAATTTCTGTCAACCACAGTTATCCTACTATGCTCTAGGAGATTAGCAGTTATTCCTTCTATCCGACTCAACTCCTGTGCACGTTTACAAATTCCACGAATGCCTCATAGCTATGTGGGCATCACTATTGAACTGTTTCCATAGGGCCCAAGAAGCAGCTGAAGACTGGGCCAGAGAAGCTTCTGTTGGCCCCAGTGTCTAGGGATATTTAGAACACCCTGCAAATGCTTAACAGACATATGCTATAGAATTTCATATTTTTTCCTAAAAAATCTAGTATCTTAGTAAATTCTCTGCCTCACAGTTAATGATAGCATAAGTAGCTTCCAGAATAGGACCCCAACCATAGCAAGCCATGGAAATTATCTGGATGACAGACTCCACCAGAAAGACAGACTCTATTAAAGGGTAGAAGAAAACAAAAACTATGCTGAGCAGACACAAGCAGCCACCACAGAGGGTGCAGTCTATTATGAGGCTGCTAACCCAGTAAGAAGAGAGAAAGATCAATGGAGCATTTAAAATAAAACGCCACAAAAAGTGCTTGTCCACCTGTGAAAGAACAAACCTGGATGCCTCCTTTATGGAACCCCAGTAGATCAAAAATATAAATTTAAGTGAGAAAAGCATAAAACTCTTTGGAGAAAACAGGCAAATATTGAACTAAGCCAAAGCACAAGTAACAAAAGAAAAATACACAAATTACATTTCAACTAAATCGAAGAGTTTTGTGCATCAAAGAACACAATAGAGAAAGTAAAAAGCAACTCACAAAAAAGAAGAAAGATTTTTAAGTATACTTGATAAGTGTTCAATATCTAGACCATATGAGAAGCTCCTGTAGTTCAGCAACCAAAAGATAACCCAACTTGATGATTTTGGGTTATGATGATGTTATTCATAGCTCATCTATGAATGAGCTGTTCCCCAAAGAGGGAATACAAATGGCTAATAAGCACATGAAAAGATGCTCATCATTAGTCATTAAGGAATGCAAATCAAACTAGAATGAGAAATCATTTCACACCCTGGAGAATGGCTATAAGAAAAACACAAAAATATATAGACAGAAAAGAACAACAACAGTTCGTGAATATGTAGAGTAATTGGGACACTCATGCATCACTAGTGGGAATGTCATATGGTACAGCCACTGTGAAAAAATCTTCGCAGCTTGACAGAATTTGAAACATAGAATTAATATATGACCCAAGAGTTGCACAGCTAGGTAGAGTCCTGTGGGAAGTGAGACATATTTTCACACAGATCTGTACATGAGTATTCCTGGCAGCATATTCATTAATGTCAATCATAGAAACAAACAAAAATGTCCAGTATATCCACACACAGGAATATCATTCAATCATAAAAATGAATGAAGCACTCTTACTTTCCAGACCATGGATGAACCTTGACGATATGATGCTAAGTGAAAGAACTCTGATGCAGAAGAACACTAGTGTATGATTCCATTTGTATGAAATCGTCTAACCAGGCAAATCCAGAGATGAAAAGCAGATCAGTGGCTGTTGGTGGCTGGATAGAACAAGGAATTGGAGTTAACTGCTGCCATGTACAGAGTTTCTTGTTGGGTGATCACAATGTTCTGAATTTAGTTAGTGGTGAAGGTTCCAATACACAGTGAATATACTAAAATAACATTGAAGTGTATTCTTGTAAATGGTGAATTGGATGTCATCTGAAATATATCTCAAAATGCTAAAACAAAACAAAGATTCACTGAAATAACTGCTCAACTATAACTATTCAGAGATATGTGCAAGAGCCTAACAGATAAGGCTGAAAATATGCTTAATTATTGCATTTATTAAACATATGATGAGTGCTTACTATATGCTGAGCACCTTCCTAAGTTCAAAGGACTTAGCAATAATTAAAGAGCCATGTTTCTTCTAAATAACCAATATTCCTCCAATATTTTGTTATAGGACAATTTTGTGATCTAGAAAACCAGTCACCCTTAAAGAGCTTGTGAATTAAGATTTATCTATCAATAATTACTATTTCAGATATTAAGCTGAGAAAAATTTAACAATTATTAAAATAAACTTATTAAATGTGAATCCTACTTTTATTATTTTTAAATGAACATTTTTGAAAAACTTTCTCACATTTTTACTAGTATTTTGTTTTTTTTTTGTTTTTTTTTTTTA